>PVHP010000398.1:0-154495 GCA_004024765.1 Zapus hudsonius | reverse complement strand
AAATAACACTCTAAAGGTATATTTGCTATTCTAGCTCTGAAGACCATAGGAAATACAGTTGAAAGTGCTTAAGAAAAGGGGTTAACTTTTTTAGCAGGCCAAGTAGGCTTTGTGCACCCCATTTTCTGTTGCGGAGTTTCTTCAGATCAGTGCATTCTAGACTTTCCATGACGGACAGTATTCGTTGCTTTTTGCTTTTGTTTTCATTACTATTTTTGTTTTTCCATATTGTATAAAATTGAGTCATTCTTCACCTATTTTTTTTGTCTTGTTTATTTCTTCCATCTACTTCTTCGTCTAGTTTTTCATGTCCCACTAAGTAATCCGTGGCTGCCTTTGAAGAAAAGGCTGTGGTATCAGTCACAAGAGGCAGACTCACAGCTATACCTGCTGACTCAATTTGGGACCACATAGACAAGTCACAGTCATGAGGTTGCAGGCGACGGAAGTCTGCTGAGTAGGTGACCTCAGGCCTTCAGCAACTGGACTCCTATGCATTCTGCTCACTTCCCTTCCAGGCCTTCGATGAATTTACAGTGAGCTCCTCTGCAAGAGAAGGCAGATAGCCAAGAGGTATTTCCCCTCTGTACTGTCTCATAGCTTGGTGACCGCACATGAACTTATTCTGCTTCCTTATTTGTAATACCACCAGAGAGTGTACTGAGGGTAACAGCCAAATACCAATGTGGCCAGCAAAGTCCTTACAAAGAAGCTGCCTCATAAAGTTGCTGTTTGAAGTAGTCTAAAAGATACTGTTCAAATACTTTATACTCGGATAATTTTGATGGCGATTCCTCTTTTTCTCTGTCAGTCTTCTCTCTGGTGTGTGTGTGAACCCCCCCCCCACAATTTTAACATTGTAACCCCCGAAGTTGTTCATCCACTCTACTATTTTTAATGGATTTTTTAAAATGGATTTTTCAGTCAGGGAAATGGCACTTACAGCTTAAAGCAGCATTCAAGAAACAGCTTGGAAAAGATAAAAAGCAGATGATCACTGCTATTATTGTTGTTAATATTACTATTGCAATAATTGGAGAGATTGAATCACTCAGAACCTCGCCCGTGCTATGGAAGCATTCTATCACTAATTATTTTCTTTAAAAAATGACTGGCAAATGTAACTCAGTCTCCCTTGCCTTGATGTCAACTTTGTTGAAAGCAAAACAAGAAGAATCCAGGCAGTCTGAGTCATTTCTTGTGACTTGAGTCCCTGTCCTGGCTTGTAGCAATGGCTGTAGAATTGTGTAACATTGCTCAGAGTGACAAATAGAAGGCCAGGAGTCATTTTGTATGACAGCCTTCCTGTTCTACAGTAACTGGAAGTCCCTGGGGCCAAGGTTGCCTGGGTGCCTCCAGGTCACTCAGTCACAGAGCTCTGCACAGAGGATGGGGCCAGGTGCATGGGACAGCAGTCCAGCTCCTGTGGGTGAGACTCATCTTTGCATATTTTTATTGTAACAAGTGTCTTTAGTCATGCAATACATCTTCCCTGGTTTACATGACATGCAATTATGGTTGTGACTTCTTTTTCCAGCTTACCTGTAAGAGGGGAAACGAGTGCCATTCGGTATTCCTGGTTTTCAAGAATACCAGAGAGAAGCTGGAAATCATGCAGCTTCAACAAGGTCAGACAGTGCTTGTCAAAAGGATCAAGAGTGTCCAGTCAGGTCCAAATCTGAATCACAGAATCTGGATGTATTCCATGGAGAAGGAGAAGTGAGACAGAAGATAGGATTAAGGTTGCTCAATGAGCTAACTTTAAAATAGCACTGTTTAAGAATGATCCTGGTTTATCCAGGTGGACCCAGTATAAGCACAGTGGAAGGAACAGAATGACTGAGGGTTCCACCTGCTTGTCGGCTGTGAAGATGAAGGAAGGCTGTGACTAGCCAAGGGAAGCAAGTCCTTCTAGAAACTGGAAAGGCAAGGAAAGCCTTTGATTTTAACCCACTGAAACCAATTCAGACTTCTGCCACCCAGAACTATAAGAATGTACATTTTGTATTAAGTCGTTAAGTTTGTCACAGCTTGTGGCACCACTAGAAAGCTAATGAAGCATTCACTAAGAAAATCTATCTAAAATTGATGAACTCAAATTTCAAGAGAAGTATTTTGAATGGTGAGGTGGCAGGCCAGAGCCATGGGCAGGGCTGGTTGGCTGCAGGTCACAGTGCCATCTGCCCCTTCCATCTTAATCTTTGTCATGGGCTCTGCCTTCGGTCAACAGGGTTCTCTCCCTTGGCCTGCTTCCATGTGGTTTGCATTTCTCTTCATTTTTTCTGTTTTACCTGCCGTGTTCCTCTTCCTCCTCGTTTCCCACTTCTGCTTCTCTGTTTGCTTGCTTTCCAATAAAGGAGTGAGCATTGGCTCAGGCCAGCAAGACGAAAGAAAGTAGGCATTCCTACCTACTCTGTCCCTTTCTCACTATGCCAACACAGACCCTTTTGTGGAAGAACAAAAGGAGACAGGAAGAAAGGGATTAGGAAACAGTGAGGGAGAAACAGTCAAGAGAAAGGTGGCAGAAGATGCCACCTCATCCACAGTATGCTCTCACAGAGGTTAAGTGCTGTTTTGTGTGCTTGGGAATATGGAAATTCCTCCAGTCCTTTAAATGGTTAATGATACCCGAAGAGCTCATAGCTGGGTCTGGAGTAGAACACAGAGTTAAGCATTTTGGGTGTGCCCAGCCCCATCACCATCTGTGATCTGTTCAGTATTGGAGACACACCTTTAGATAGGTATGTAATGAGCCTACACCATGTACTCAGCTCAGACAGGTAATGTGGTGGGCTGTGCGCAGCAAGTCTAGTGGACTCTGCTCTCTGATTGGTGGAGAATAGTCTCTGGTTGCATCAGAAGCAGCAGCTACTCCCTTGATGTTTTCACCTTCTTGTTGCTGGGACAAAGCACCTGACCAGAAGCAGCTTATATGAGGATTTATTTTGATTTCTAGTCTCAACGGGAAGCTCCATGATGGCAGGGGAAAGGATGGCAGAGGCTGGTATTCCAGCAGGTAGAAAACAATATCGGGAGTGAGCCAAACTTTGAATCTTTAAAAGTGACTGCCCACTTTCACAGCCCATCATGATCTGGGCATTATCTCTGTCAGGGCTACATTTTTTGAATCATTAAAAGTTGTAGGGGGCTGGAAAGATGGCTCAGTGTTTAAAGGTGTTTGCTTGCAAAGCCTGCCAGCCCAGGTTCAGTTCCTGAGCCACCAAGAAGGACAAAAAAGCATTGTAAGTATCTGGCATTTGTTTGCAGTGGCAAGAGGCTCTGGTGTTACTACATGTGCACACACACATGTGCAAATAAAGTATAAATGTATGATTTAAAAATCAAAGAGGGGATTTCAAGTATCTAATTCTAACCATGCAATTACCACAGTTATTTAACTGGTCTCCTTGGCTTTTCATCCTTCAATCTTGCCCATGAACTTTTGTTAACAATGAAGTGACAATAACAACCACTCTTCCTCCCAGGTCTCGCCTTTGCCCTCCTCTACTTGCATCTTCATGTGAGTAGTTTCCTCTCTCTGCCTCTCTGTGTAGCTTGTTTCTGAAGGTCGCTGTTAACAATTTTAATTCTGTGAAAACAATGCCACTCCCACATGGAGAAATGGAATCTGTTCCTTTGCCCTCTTGAGTCTGGGCTGGCTTGTGAATAATTCCACCAGTAGAATAAAGCAGAAGTCATTGTCAGTGTTGAGCCTGCATTTTTGGAGAACCAATGGTTCCCTATTCCCATTTCTCAGAGTTCTGAACTCTTGATTCCTAAGTCCTGGCAACTCTTGGAGAGAGAAGCCATATCAAGGAGTCTGAGGC
The DNA here is from genome assembly GCA_004024765.1 of Zapus hudsonius. NCBI lineage: Eukaryota > Metazoa > Chordata > Mammalia > Rodentia > Dipodidae > Zapus > Zapus hudsonius. The sequence goes on along the minus strand of PVHP010000398.1, from coordinate 150,668 downwards.
ACCAAATATATAAATAAAGAGGCCATCTTGGATAGTCAGCAGAGTCACACCTTGATACTCCAGTCCCTGCTGACCAACTGTTCAAAAGATCCCAAGCAGGACCAGCTACACAGTCATCTCACAGAACCGTGAGATGTAGTAGAAGGTGGTCAGTGCTTCAGTGCTTTGTTGGTTGGGCAGCCATAGACATTCTCAGTCCCATCCTTCTGAGTTCCAGGCCTAAATTTTTAAAAAAGCTTTACCTTACCTGTTATAGCTATCTTCACATTGCTGGGCCAAAACTCTTGACCAAAAACAGCTGATGAGAGGAAAGGGTCTATTTCAGCTTATAGCCTCCAGGAGAAGTTTCACTGTGGCAAGGAAAGGATGGTAGAGCAGAGGCTGGACATTCCATCTTGCCATAGCAGCTGGCAGGAAGCAAAAATAGTGAGCTGAGCTCTTGAAAGGGGAACACCGGACTAGAAAACACCTAACCTCACCCCCAGCAGCACACTTCCTCCAGCAAGCCTCTACCTCTCAAATTGTCACAAGCTAGAGACCAAGTATTCAAAACACATGTGGGACATTCCAAATTCAAACTACCACACCAGTCTAGTTAACACTGATCTCTTTCTCTAACCCCCAAAGAAATTATTTATAACACACATTCTATAATTATTTTCCTATGTGCTAATCTAGACCTAATAATCATGCATTATAATCTTTTAAAAATTTTTGTTATTTGCACACTTCTTTGTAAGTATGGGTGCAACAAGGTATTCTTCAAATGAACACATGATACATGCAACACTTCAGGCTTTACATGAGTACTAAGAAATCAAACCTGGACTGCAGGCTTTGCAAGCAAGTACCTTTAACCACTGAGCCATTTCCTAGCCTCAAACAACATAATCTTTGAAGATATTTGTTATCCCTTTAGCAAGTTCCTGATAATAGATAAAGAGTATAAATAATAAGCTGTTGAAGTGATTTATTAAACTCTTAGATTTTTATTGACTCTTGGCTTTGACCCTTCTTCATAGTGTCTTTTAGAGAATTCTGTGAAGTCATGGGTAGTAATAGTATGACAGCCCTTCTCACCCTCACACCTGAAAACTATGTTGCTGTGCAGTGATTCTGAGGTACTCCAAGATTTGCAGCACCAACATCACCTGTCATCTTAGTCTACAATTCAGGGGCATATTTTTTTAGTCAACCTGTCATTGCTGGACAAACACCCAACCAAAAACAGCTTGAGGATGGAAAGTATTTCAGGCTTACAAATTCCAGGGGAACATCATCAATTGTGTAAGAAACTGGGCTCAGTTCCATAGATCCAAGCAGAGAGACAGCATCAAACAGCCAGCAAACACCAAGAAGCATGAACAGCCAGAGCTTCAAACTGCTCTTCACATACCTTAGGGCTGGACTCAAGATCCATCCCCAGTGACATGTCTCTTCCCCAGTAAGGCCCACCCATTGAAAACTCAAGTTGCCAGCCTGAGTCTGTGGGGCCATACATTCAAACTAACACATTTTGCCCCTGGTCCCATATTCATGACCATCTCACAATGCAAATTGCATTCAGTCCAATTTCAAAGGTCCCCATACTCAATGCCAACTTTAACATTGTTCTAAAGTCCCAAGTTTTATCTGAGATTTAAGACTGCCTCTTAACTGTGAGTCCTGTGAAATCCAGACAAGTTATATATGTCCAACACATAATAGCACAGAATAAACATTTCCGTTGTAAAAAGGCATAACAAAGACAGACTGGACCAAAACAAAAATCAATAAATATCAGGTGAATATCAAATATCTGTGATTCAAGTCCAACATCCATAATCAGTGATGACAGTCTCTGGATTTTCTAATTCCACCCCTCCAGCTTGGCTGGTCACAGCCTGGGCAAACAGCCTGTCCTGAGCCCTCAGCTCTCCATGATAGGCATTACACAGTTCTGGTAAATCTACAACGTCTTTGGGTCTCCACTGCAAACCACAGTCTATCTTCACCACTCCATACAGTGACCTTATTTGGCCTCTAGTACAGGGTTTATTTTGACCCTGCTTCTCATTCCGCATCTCAGCAGTGGCTTCTGGAACTTCATACACTGTCCTTACTAGGCCTCTACACAGGGACCTCACCCTGCTTTATACTGCCGCTCTTGCAGCTTCTGGAACCATATGCACATCATTGCCCACTTCCCCGAACTTTTCATGCTTTCAAAATTGTTATCAGGTATGTGAGCAAGCCAAAATTGTAAATCCAGGGGGATAAACCTCAACCTTGAAGAACAGCAAATTTCTCCAGAATTCTTCCTTTAAGTCATCTTTCAAAAGAATTTTCATTCCTACTCATTGAGCCTTCCTGGGAGGATTTCACCCTCAGGCATCTTTTCCATTGTTTCAGTTGGCCCACCCTTAATGATGGTGATCAACAATTGCAGCTTCAGTAATCTAAAACCATTCTGTGCTTGTAACGTCAAACTTGCTTGAAATTTTCCTAGGATAAACCATACATCTTTCGTATCTTTTTTGTTCTATACCATCTGCCAACCACACAAGTCTACAATTCTCTCTGTATTTAGCATCTTCACACTCTCACCAGAACAGTCCATCAAGTTCTGCTTACTGCATCACTGTAGGATTCTCAAATCCAAAGTACCAAGTTCTTCCACATTCCTCCAGCACACAAATTCCAAAAGACCAAAATCCTTATGGTCAAGATTCATTGCAGCAATTACCCCACTCCTGGTAACAAATTACTGATGCAGTTAGCTCCTTGTTGCTGAGACAAACATCCAACCAGATACAGCTTATAAGAGGAAAGGGTTTATTTCATGCTTAAAAATCCCAGGGGAACACTATCAAGGCAGAAGCAGCTCAATCCCATAATTTCAAACAGAGAGACACCACCAAACAGCCAGCAAACACCAACAGCTTGAACAAAGGTCCAAATTTCTCTGCACACTTTAGAACTGTCTTAAAGAACTGCTCCTAAATATACCTTAGGGCTGGACTCCAAGATCTACCCCCAGTAACATACCTGTTCCCCAACAGGGCTCCACCCACTAGAGACTCAAGGTTCAAGCCTGAGTCTATGTGGTCACATATTCAAACCATTACAGGTATCTAACCTTTTGACATTGTGACATGACATTGTCATCTATAAATATACTAGTCACATCCATACCAATCCTGGGATGCATGCAGCCTTGGGCCACAAGTTGGACATGCCTGGTCTATGAGGTACAGTTATAATAGAATGCCTAGGCATGAGTAATTTATAAAGAACAAAGCATTTCTTACCATTTTGGAGACTGAGAAGTACAAAGTTGGGGTGAGGGGCTCACATCGATGAGGGCCTTCTTTCTGTGTCATCTTCCATGGCAGAAGAGAAAGAAAGAGGAGTGGGAGGGGGCAGAAAGCACAAGAGGAGGAAGGAGGAGGAGATTTGAATTCATCCTTTCATTAAGAACCCAATCTTGAAATAATGGCATTAATCTACTTGGGAGGGAAGAGCCACACAATTTAATCACCTTTTAAAGGTCTCACCTCTCAACAATGGTGCATTAGGGATTACATTTCTTCCAGATGACCTTTGGAGAGACATATCCAAACATAGCTCCTGAGAATCTGTTAGAAATTCCTGGGCCTTCTGTCCCCATATGTATACTAAGTGAGAAGTTCTGGGAGGGAGGGAGGCCCAGCATTCTGTAGTTTCACAAGCCATCCAGGAAATTCCCATACTTATGAAAGTATGAGAATCACCCTCATCCTTGAGAGTTCCTGGTCACATGGTCAGAGGCTTAGGTATTTTGTATATTGATAGTTGTATATTTATGAACTTATCCAGCTTCTTCTTATCTGTAATATGATAGTTCCAATTCTGCCAACCTTGTAGGAATGAGAGAGTTGAGTGAGATTTCAGTAACCCCATTGTGAAAGTGTAGTGACAAACTCTTCTCTCAGAAGGGTGCTTTCATTTTAAACCACTTCCTTTTCCTTCCTGTACTGGACTCAGTGTACTTCTATCTGATTTGGCGGGCCTTTGGTTTCACAGGCTTATGGATTCTGGCTTATTAAACAGCCACAAATAAGGTGCCAGATTTTCTTTATTTATTTTGATTTTTTGAGGTAGAATCTCACTCTAAGCCCAGGCTGATTTGGAATTCACTATGTAGTCCCAGATTACCCTGGAACTCAAGGCGATCCTCCTACCTCTGCCTCCCAAGTGCTGGGATTAAAGGTTTGTACCACCACACCCAGCTCATTTTATTTTTTAAAATTGATTGTGAACTTTGCTGTATGAACATATTGCATATTAGTCATTTCCTTTACTTTCTCTCTCCCCTGCCTCTCCCCTGCCCCATTTCACTAATGGCCCTCCTCAGTGGGGCTATCAGGACTCACTATAGATTGCACCAGTCAATCTATGTGGGGAAGGACAATGCCCCAATTCTATCCAGGTGCTTTCCCATCCTGTGGCTCTTACAATCTTTCTGCCCCTCTTCCACAATGTTCCTTCCCTAGGCCTCAAAGAGTATGTTTTTTAAGTCTCTGTTATAGTCAGCCACATGCCGCTGGGATGAGTCTCCAAATCAGGCACAATTTTGGGGAGGAAAGTATTTATTGAAATAACAGATCCAGGAGAAGTTCCAAAAATGAAGGAATGGGCTGGCCCCATTTCACAGATCCAAGCAGAGAGATAGAGGCCCAGCAGCTCCAAAAGCCAGCAAGCAACTGTAACACTGTAACTCACAAATCAGCAGGACTGCCAGACTTGAGTTCTGGCTGCTCTTTTGCATATGTATCCCTAGAATTTTACATCCAATTTAAAAATACCTCAGGGCCAGACCCCAGGAGGCCAGGCCAAAGTGACACCTCCTCCAGCCAGAAGGCTGGAGACAATTCACAATCTTTAATAAACTTTTGATTCTATTGGGGGACATTTATTCAAACTACCACAGTCTCCTTTAGTGTTGAGCTCTCTGAATCCTCTAATTTACTGCTTTGATGAGTTTTGGGTCTCCTCAGTGCCAAAAAACACTGGGAGCTTCTCTCTAAAGTCAATGATCTTCCTATCCATCAGCTTCTGACTTGGTTCTCAGTACCAGCTATGACTTCCACTGAGCGGGCCTCATAGCCAATCAGACAGCAGTTGATTATCCACCTAGCCCCCACTCTGGCACAGGTGTGTACATCTTGCCCAGCTGGTTGATTCTGTAGCTTGCAGACTCCTCTGCTTGTTCACAGTGTAGATGACCATTGTTCTCCAGCAGCTCACATAGCACTGTGCAATGCTACGAGGACTTGTGGTGGGGACATGGCCTCCTCAGTTCCAGCATGATCTCTCAATGTCCCGTGACCACAACCTGTGATGTCTTCAGCAGAGGCCTTATCATTTAGACCTGGTGAGTAACCAAGTACTTTGGCAATGACCTGTATTGTTCTGGGGGCCACAAGGGCCTCCTTGACCAACAACTCACTGTCAGGAGTAACTCAGTTCTAGGTGCCAGATTTTCTTTGTGGACCCCTCTAGATAGTAATAGCTAGCTTCAAGGTGCTTTTTTTTTGGGGGGGGGTGCATTCATGTGTGTATGAATGTTCATATATGTGTGGACACGTGTGTTTATACAGATGTTCTCTCCACCTTTAAAAAAAATGTTTTTGAGAAAGGGTCTCTCACTGAACCTAGAGCTCACTCATCTGGTGAAACCAGTTAGCCAGTGAGCCCTAGGAATCTCTTTCTCTGCCTTCCCCCTCCTGGGATTGCACATATGCATCACCATGAAAGGCACTTTATGTGGGTGCTTTACTCACTGAGTATTCTCCCCATCAAGCCCTCAAAGTACTTTTTGCCTTCCTTCCTCCTTCCCTTTCTTCCTTCCTTCCTCCCTCCCTCACTTCCTTCTTTTATTGGGGGGATGCAAACTAGGACCTCATTAATTCTAACCACATGTTCTATACTTAGCACCAAAGTAATTCTTTTTTGTTTGCTTAGTTTTTGTTGTTGTTGTTGTTTTGTTTTTTCAAGGCAGGGTCTGGCTCTAGCCCAGGTTAACCTGGAACTCACTCTGTAGCCCCGTCTTGTCTCAAACTCATGGCCATCCTCCTATTTCTGCCTCCAGAGTACTGGGATTAAAGGTATGCGCCACCATGCCCTACTTTCCAAAAGCAATTTTTAAGACTGAGGCAATTCCACAGTGACATTGCTACAAGCCATGTTAAAATTAAACTGTGCAATAACTTTACTACTAAAGGTAAAACTGAACCAGGCCAATTTAAACCAACAAACCTGTTGCAAATGAATTAAACAATTAAGAATCAAACCACATTAATCACAGATATCAATGAGTGATGATGAGTTCACAGAATGGGAAACAGCGTGTCCTAATTATGAATCTGGTAGTAGTGGGGAAGTAGAGGAAGCACTTGATCATGTATTGAGTGAGCAGGCACAGCAACAAAGGCATTGTGAGAATCCTGGGAATATGTCTGAGTTGCTGTTTACCAGACCACAAAATAATAAGTCCACACAAGACTAACATGAGCCTGGCATCCAAAGAAAAGCTAACTCTGCTGTCCAGGGTGGGCTGGTCGAGGACTTCAGACAGACACAAAGCTTTTCCTCAGCTAGAAATGCTCACTCACTCCACGGGACACAAGCATACTAAATGCCCCTGTCCTGGGCCAGGAGGGGACGATCAAGCCTTCCTGTTCATCTTGTAACTCTGACTCATGGAGTAAAACTGGACAAATCATGTCTCCTTTCTCACCCTCCACGTGCTCATTTTGTAAAAGGAGAAGGTGGAGTTACTAGATTTTTCCATGTCTAGGATGAAGAGATTGAGTCTGGGGGTTGCCAAGGGGGTTATGACAGTTTAAAGAAGTTGCTGTCTTGAGTAGTGGGAGGCAGAGGGACTTTTGAGAAGCGTCTTTCTTTATGAAGTGTCCCCTGGAGTGGCCAGAGCACACTCAAGCCCCGCATCAAAGTCACTGGTGAATGTTCTGAGCAAGGGAGCGCACAGTGGACACTGGGAAAACGAAGAAATGGCTCAAGCAGAAAATGAAGCCAGCAAGAAAGGCATAGTAATAACCTACTGCCTGGTGGTCTTGCCATATCCGAGGAAGGACAGGGATTCTAGTCTGGCTCTGGGACTCTCCTGGGGGGACTGACATTTCACTCACATGATAGAATTCACTTTCTCCTGGGATGCTGGTGAGTTCCTCCTCACATGAGCATCCACAGGTGGCAGCTTGTTCCATCAGATCAGGAAAGCAGCAAGACAACAGAAGTGCCAGAAAGGTGGAGGTCAAGGTCTTTTGCAGTAAACGCAGACTTGATACCCATCATTACCATCATCATTCTGTTCCTTAGATCAAGTCACTAGGTTAAGCACAAGGCGGTGGGATCCTTGAGAATCCCATCAAAAGCTGCCTCCCCTACAGGCTTCCTATCCTTGACCCAGGTTCATTTTTTTAACAATTTTTTTTTGTTTATTTATAAGTAGAGAGACAGGCAGAGAGGAGGAGAGAGAAAGTGGACACATGCACCACTTTGTGCATCTGGCTTTATGTGGGTACTGGGGAACTTGAGTCTTTAAAAGGCTTTTCAGGCAAACACCTTAACCACTGAGCAATCTCTCCAGCCCTAGACATTCATTTTTGATGGGAGAACCCCACAAGCTCTGAGGTCATGGGGAAGGCAGTCACATGGTATTGAGAAGTGTGCGGGCCATGCCTGAAGGTTTCCTTTCCTCATTGAACAATTATTAAACATGAATCTATTCATGCCAAACGCAGTGCGCCCAGCAAGGGAGCCCAAGGTGACGACAGGCTGGAGGAGTGGTGAAGAAGTGGTGGTGATGTTTATATTTACATGTCCACAGATGAAAGATACCTCAAGTGACCACTGCATTGAGATGGTCCTAATTTTTCACTTTGATGTGTTCACATGTGGCCCAAATGCCGTTATCAATGAACTAAAATAAACTGTAGAAAGCCCTTCGTTAGAACATGTCTGCATGAAAGATCAAATAGCCCATCAAGTACTGCATGTGTACGATTTGTGTTCATGCTGGGGGTTATGTCCCACATCTGTAATCAGCACTCAGGAGCTGAAGCAGGAGGACTGTGAATTTGAGGCCACCCTCAGCTATATAATGAGACCCTACCTGTACTCCTCCTCCTCCTCTTCCTCTTCCTCCTCCTCCTCCTCCTCCTCCTCCTCTTCCTCCTTCTCCTCGCGCTCCTCATTACATGTCTAGTGTTTTCAGTAGCACTTTGTGAGCATCCCAAGCCTCTCACTTCCCGGGGTGTCCACATCTCCTCGTGAGAGAGAGACAATGTTGGCATGACAAGGTGGTGTTTGTCCTAAGAGTGAACCCTAGGCTGCCACTCAGCTGAAGCAGAGAGCATGACCACTTTCCCTTTTTACCCTGCTCACAGTTGTCCTCCCTTTTATTCATTCTTTTTTCTGTTATCTGCATCAACTCCCCCGGCCTCTTGTCTATCTATCCTTCCCATTCTTCTTGAAGTCTTGTGTCCCTCCTCCAGCTAGCATAACCATCCACACCTTGTCTGCCTTCATGACTCAGCGCAGGGGTCAGCACGCATGTAGACATTCCCTGATCTGGCAGACTCTGAAGCCCTCCTCTGCTTCTCAGCGCTCTCTTCACCCCAGTTATTGTCCTTTCCATATTTAACATGGACTTCCTCACCTCCACATTCCCTGAACTATAGTATAGGAAAGAGCTTCTGTAAGCCTTGCAAGATGAATAAATAAAGACCCAGAGACTGTCAGAGTCATTCAGAACTGCTCTTGACAAGCACAGCTTGGGCCCCTTGGCAAGCCCTTGGGCTATGGGCCTCCTGCCCTTGATAGGCAGACTCTGTGTTTCCTCTGAGGAAACCTTTCCAAGTGCTCAAGTCCAAAGTGCTCAGAGGGTTACTGAATAATGCAACCCCAGAGGGAAGGGAGCGCCTTCAGGTTAGACAGGCAGAGATAGTGCAGCAGGGGTCTGCAGATGCTACTTGGAATGAAAGGTCTTGCATCCGTGACTGAGGAAACATTCTCCAGGACAAATAGGTAGCAAGACGCCTTCGTAGAGCAACCCAGAGCCTGGGAGGTTGCATGAAGTAAGACAAAGAGTGGTCTTCGTTATTCGTTAACAGGGTGGCAGAATTCTGATAGCAGACAAAGAGGAGGAGATAGGGAGGCTAAAGAAAGAGAAGCATCCAGCGTGCAGCCAGGAGGGTGCTCCTCAGTGTGCACATGATCGAGAGTAAGTAGCCCAGCAGGAAAAGGTGAGCGGAGAGCAAGATCACTGTGCCATGCAGGGCACGCTGGGCACCAGTGCCCTCGTCCTCTGGGAAAACCTCAGCAGAGCTGAAGTTGGGGGCTGGCAAGAATGCACACTGGTTCTGGCTTGTTTCTGTGTCACCTGTCATGTTAGCAGAGGGTGATTCATAACTAACAGCAACATTAGGATTTAAGACTTCAGTTCTTTTTGATGACGTGATTACACGGTAATTAAGAGGGGCCAGTGAGCTCAAAGAAACATTTTCCTGTTCCTTTCTTTAGAAACTAAGCAAGACACCTGACTGCGCATCCTCCCAGGGAGTGGTTTCCAGGTGAGAACAGCTGGCAGGCACGGGCGGTCTGGATCCCTTCTCTCCATCATGCGTGGGCTCTCATGAAGGTCACTCTGTCCTTACCAACTCCACCATTCGTGACCCAGTGCGGTGGCCAACACATGGACAGAACCTTGCCCGGCCCTTGACGACTCTTATATGTTGTCTTCCTTCCTCCTTCCATCATCTACCTGTCTGCTGGGTTGCACGTTTAGGGAGTCCGTCCTAAGACCTCTGAGCCTTGCACACATGGAGTCCCTGCTCCTGACTCCCAATCCATCTCTGTTGTCCAAGGAGGCAGTCCTTCCCTTCGGTTCCACTTTGCTCTCATCAAAGATATAAATGGACCACCTTCATCTCTACTTGGCCAGCATTTGATGGGACTAGTCAGCGCTGACAGGCAGCCCTCCTTCCCCACCGAGCCAATTCCACAAACTGGATTGCACTTGCCTACATTGACAGGTGACAGGACAATTACCGATGGCCTTCTAGACCTGCTTCGAAGCTCCCTGTAACCTGTAACCAGTGAAGGAACCGCACAACCTTCTGACTCAATGACATTTCAGGCAATCACTCATCAGTTCAGGCAGCAAAATAAATTGGTACTCGGCTGCTCCCAGTTTTCTGCTCAGATCCAGAAATAAAAGAAACGAGTGGACACCAACCTGCCCCTCGCCCAAGCAATCAAGTTCTCCCTCTCTCTGGCTTTGCTCCCATTCCCCTGAGGAACAGTGTGAATGAAGGGTTGTATTTCCAAGTTGCCTTGTGCTATGTGTCTACATTTGAGTCCTACACACAGAAAAGCATAATAAATGGATGAGAGGACATTTAAATTACATATCAACCCTTCTTGAATTTGTAATTCATATGAAACTATTTTCCAATAAATACAATACCTCCTCCCACCACGGTATTCTTATGCAGTTCTTTATTCACAGGGCTAAGTTGCATCACTCAGTGGTGACATTTAAGTGACAAATCCTGCAGTAACACAGAGTAATGACCTTGTGAAGCGTGGTGTATTGGTGTGCTTATCCAATAATTTATAGACCCCATAAATACTAGCCATGATGTCTGACAGAAACTCTAAAGGCAAGAAATATTTTTTCCCATACAAAGATTGTGAAATAAGCATTTTAAAAAGCCTCTCTTAATTCCTCCTCCTGGCTCACCCAAATTCCTTCCCAACGAGGCCCTAAGTGCTGGGTTATCCACCAAGCCCAGACATTGAAAATAATAACACTTCCTCCCTCCTCCGCTATAAGCACTGATGTATTTGGTTTGTCTCTGCTTCCCCTGAGGAACAGCATTAAGAGTTGTGTTTGGGGGTCCACTGAAGTTACATGAGGGGCGTGGGATAAGTCCCAATCAAACTGAACAATCTTCACCCTCATTCAAGCTAAACCTGCTTTAATCACAATGCAAGCATATTCTGTCAAATTCCTCAGTTTTTAAAGCAGTTCATCATTTCTTCTGCTTCGAAAAAGCCAGGCGTCTGCCGTCCCCAGAGGCTTCTCCTTTGAGGCTGTTGCTTGCTTCAGCCAAGAGGCCACTCCCCGGCTGTGCCCTAAATTAATATGGCCAATCAGAAATGCACAAAAGCCGGGATGGCCATTCTTCTCCAGCTTCTCTGCCTGCGGTCAGATAAATCTCGCTCAAGCTGTTACACCAATGACCATAAATTAGGAGGCCACCGCAGAGTAGGATGATCCCCGTGGCTGTCTGGCTGTCGTGGCCCCAGGAGGTGTCATTGCGGGTAGAGGTGGGGTCTTGGCTCTTACCCAGCCTCACATTTCGGATGCCCCCAGCTGTGGACAGAGATGGCCTGGTCCCCCAGGTAGGGGCTCCATCTGCATGTCATCGCCGGGCTCTTTACAGCCGCGGTTAGGCCGTGATGGCTGGGATGAAAAACTCATTTCTCAGCCTGTCTTTTATTGACTAAGGAGCCTTGGCTCCTGGTGGAATGGCAGCGAGGAGCGAAGGGGCCTCGGGGACCTGGTGATGGCTCTCCCAGGCAGGAGGCACGCTGGGACAGTCCAGCAGTTGGTGGCTGCATCCCTTCAGGCAGTGGGAGCTCCTTGCTTCCTCCCTACTCCTCCCCCCTTTCCCTGCCACACTCTAGTCCACGTGCAAGGTGACAAAAGGGACATGGGCAGTGTGCTTTCACCTCCATCTAAAACCCTGGCGTCCCAGCACGTGCCATGAATCCACCCTGCAGAAACAGTGGGCACGGGTCAGCCCTGGGTAAGAACTCACTGGAGGGAGATCTGGGCTGTTCCTTCCTTGGCACCCTAGCAGGGCGCCACGTGTGAGCTGGGAGTCCAGGAGCTCCGGCAGCCCCCGCACATCTGGGTCCCCTAACCATGATATTCACCGGGGGTCAGTTGACCAAGCCCCTCACCGGTCTCCTGAGCACAGCCTCCTAACACTTGAGGCATTTTGTTTTGCTTGTGTTTCCTAAAAAGGGCCAGAGGAAACCAGAAATCTTGCTGTAGTGGAGGTGTGGAGGGGCTTCCTCCCTTGTTCCCAATGCCCCAGAAATCTCCAGTTTTCTCTTCTGCCTCCAGACTCACTGCCTTCCCCGTTTCCTCCACTTCTTGGAGGAGTGGATCACTTTCCTGTTTGTTTTTTTTCTGCATATGGTTCCTCTTGGCTTTGTGTATTCCACACCCCTTCCTCTCCAATCTTCCCGTTGAGTCACTCTGCTTCCCCTGCCGTTTCTTCACAGAGCAGTGGGTCCCTTCTTCTGCTTTCCCAGCCCCAGTCTCCTTATTCACTCTTTTGCTGAGCCCACAGGTGGAGGTCAAGGAGATCACCAAAATACCAGCCAGTACCGTGAAAGGGTCGATTATTTCAGGTCAACTGAGCCCATGAAGAGAAATGTCAAGAGCTCTATTGGCACCACTGTACCCCACCTGACATGTCACCTGTAATAACTAGTGCCAATGGGCATCCTGGGAGAAGACTCACCTCATACCATCTCTTTCCTTACTTTTCCTTACTCTTCCTTACCAACCAGTGCCTAGGAATGTAAGATCTGCTGTAAACACACCTCTTGCAGAGGATCTGAACTTCATTTCCTTCAGCCTTCCAGACTCTGTGTATCTGTCCCTTTGGAGAGTTAAAGCTTACCTGCTTCTAACTCTTTTTTTAAAAAAAATATTTTATTTATTTGAGAGAGAGCCAGAGAGAGGCAGGGCCTCCAGCCACTGCAAATGAACTCAAGATGCATGCGCCCTCTTGTGCATCTGGCTTTATGTGGGCACTGGTGAATCAAATTCGTGTCCTTCTACGTCGCAGGCAAGTGCCTTAACCGCTAAGCCGTCTCTTCAGCCTTGCTTCTCACTCTTTACTGAAATGGTCAGAGAAGACCCAGGTACCAGGTTCATATCTATGAGGTTGCACTGACCACTGAATCCTGTACATTCTTGTAACCAGATGCAAAGAGCTACTCTCACCCAGGTCCAGCCGAGGATGGAGGGTGCTCACGGCTCATCACTGTCTGGCCTGCCGCTTTCCCAGGTTATAACTCAAAAAGCATACTTTTCCTGTTCTCCTTTTGAGCTCTTCTTTGGATGCCTGCCATAATACTAAGCATGTTTGCCCTGACACTCTGGGGCCTTTTCACCTTCTTCTCAATAAACCTCCTTTGCTTTGCTAAATAAATACATTTAAAAGAAAATTCTTTTAAAGGTTAAACTACAGTGAAGCTGAGTGCGGTAGTTCAGGCCTGTAGTCCAGAACTTGGGAAGCTTGATCCGGGAGTTTGAGGCCAGCCTGGACTCATGACTCTACATCCAAACACAAAGAAGGGGCTGGAGAGATGGCTCAGTGGTTAAGGCACTTGCCTGCATAGCTTGATGGCCTGGGTTCGGTTCTCCAGTGCCCACGTAAAGCCAGATGCGCAAAGTGGCTCATGCATTTGGAGTTTGTTTGCAGGGGCTGGAGGCCCTGGCGCACCCATTCTCTCTGTCTGTCTTCTATCTCTCTCTGATTGCAAAAAATAAATATTTTAAAGCCAATCTCCATAGAGTGAGAAGGAAACTAAGCTGCTCGTAACCAAAGCAACTGTTACAAACAACCGTGCTGGTGTGTTAGCAGATGACACTGACTGGTTAGGGTGGCTCAGGGCAAAGTTCAGGGACAGGAACAGGATGTGAAAGAGCTTGTGAAAAATGTCACCCCAAGGCTAGAGAGATGGCTCAGCGGTTAAGTGCACTTCCTGCTCAAGCATGAGGTGCTGAGGGGCCTGAGACTGCCCAAGTTCAAATCTCTAGAACTCGCACAAAATAGCTGGGGATGGCCACAGGCACCTGTAATCCCAGTCCTCCTGGGGAGCAGAGATTTGAAAATCTTCTGAGCCCTACAAGCTAGTCCTGGAATCAAAACATGCCCAGGTGGAAGAGTTATGGGGTGAATGTTCCACTCTGGCCACCACAGACGAGAGAACCCTGCTGTGGGCAAGCTAGGGGAACTGCAAGGGCATGTATATACGTAGACCCGCCCCCACTCACCACACAGACACACACAGCAGAAAACAAAAAGCCATCTAAATAAGGAGATTTGATGTGATGGCCATTGCTTATTACTTACTGGCAGGTTCTGGAAGCCCCGTGTGGTTGTTGGCAGTTTGGGTTGGAATATGAACTTTGAGCTTGAAGTCTTGGCTTCCATGATGCTTCAAAACTAGTTAACCTACCTGGGCTTTTATTTTCTCATCTGGGGGGGGGGGTACTCCAGGAACAGTAGCATGAAGACCTCTGGAAGTCTACTTCACACAGTGAAAAGAATGCTGACAGACATAGTCAAAAGCAACTCTGGAAATTACCCAAAGGATTTCAACAATGCGGGGAATGGCTAGTCAAGAAAAATGGCCAAATCTCAGTAATAATCATGGGCTTTGTGGCATTTGGAACTTCGTTTCTGCTTCTCTCCAGATCTGTGACAACCTGGATCTCCATCAGCAGCTCTTAGACAGAACAGGTTTACAGCTCTTCCCAAAGCCTTCTGCCCACCAGCAGCTTGGCTTCCCTGCCCCTGCCCTGCGCGCACAGCTCTTACCTGCAAGGCACTGGTCAAAAGCAGCTGGTGACATGTTTACCATCGCAGCCAGGTGAGGCCGCCATGACAGTTAAGCCAACAGAAGGCTAACCAGAAAACAAGGAAGGAAAACCCAGGAAATGAGATGGACATTGCGGGCTTTGGAACCCATCAGCATCTTACTGGAGATCTAGTCGTTGTCAAGATTGTGCAGGGCAGTTTGCATTGCCTGGAAAGACCTGCCAAGGCCCCAAGCTTTCAGCTCCGATTGTGTAAAAGCAGGGAGCCACAACTATAAACACAACTATAATCCAGAGTATTGGATGTGTGACTCAAATGATGTAAGAAACATTCAGAAAGATCAACAAACTCTATGTCGGGTAAGTAAGAAAGATCCACACTTAGATATTTTAGCATCCACCTCTAAAAAACAGTAAGAGAAAAGTACTCATCACATAGGAACAACTCTCAATGAGACTAACTAACTTCCATCAGAAACACCGACACCAGAAGGTAACATATTTATTTATTTATTTAAAATTTTTCTGTTTATTTCAAGGAGAGAGAAGGGGGTACACCAGAGCCTCCAGCCACTGCAAAGGAACTACAGATAAATGAACCATCTTGTGGATCTGGCTTTTCGTAGGTACTGGGGAATCAAACCCAGGTCGTTAGACTTGACAGGCAAGTATCTTAACCACTGAGCAATCTCTTCAGCCTAAGGTGACATATTCAAAGTGTTGAAAGGAAAAAAAATCTGTCAATCAAGCATTCTCACAACCATTTCTCAACCCAGAATTCAATACCTGGGGCTGAGAAGATGGTTAAAGGTTGACTTGCAAAGCCCGTCGGTCTGGATACTAACTGGCACATGCATCTGTGATTCCAAGGTGCCTTCAGCAATGGGAGGCAGGGCTGGGAGAAGCTGAAGCTCACAGACCAGCTAGCGCTAGTCTGATGGTTATTTGCTGTCTGGTAGTTCGTCTGCAGTGACAAGAGACCCTGTTTCAAGCAAGGTGTCGCACAGACATCTTAAACTTGTCCTCTGACCACCACACGTACATGGTGGCATGTGCGCCCCTCCCCACACAAATAAATACATTTGAAAATGTTTTATATCTACTAAAACTCTTTCAAAAATGAAAGCGAGAAGCTGGCCAGGGGACACATGCCTGAAGTAATCCCAGCTACCTGGGGGCCTGAGACAAGAGGATTACAAGTTTAAGGCCAGCCGGAACAACTTAGGGAAACCCTCCCCTCCTTACTAAAGATGAGAAATTAAAACTCTCCCAAACAAACAGCTGGAACATTATGTCTTTAGAAGACGTGTTTTACAAAAAATATAAAAAAAGATGTTCTCCAGGCTGAAAGGAAGAACACTGGATAGAAATTTGGATCCACATGAAGAATAAAGAAACCAGTGAAAGTAAGTACATATGAAATATAAACTATAGTATAAACATTTGTTGATAACTTTTCTTTTCTTTTTTTTTGGTTTTTCGAGGTAGGGTCTCACTCTAGCCCAGGCTGACCTGGAATTCACTATATAGTCTCAAGGTGGCCTTGAACTCATGGCGGCCCTCCTACCTCTGCCTCCCGAGTGCTGGGATAGAGCAATGTTTTTAACCCTATTGAAATTAAGTTTCCAGTAACTCAAATTATGGTGCTTTAAACTATTATCTGTACCCTTCATGCAACTACTAAGAAAACAACTCAGACAAGAACGAAGTAACATGGAATTAAAATGGTATATTAGAATTACTTCACACCTAAGAAGGCAGAAGTGGAAAAATGAAGGAATCAAAGGACATAAGACACAGAGAAAACAAATAGCAAAATAAGAGCCATAAATCTTTTTATCTGGGAGGTGCTGGGGAACAATCTCAGGCTTGTGTGCAGGCTAAGCAGGTGCTCTGGCATCGAGTTACATGCCAAGCTTCCAGTCCATCCAGTCTTATCACTGACTCTATTAAATATAGGTAGACTAAACATCCCAATCAGAGACAGAGAGGCAGAATGACTGAAAAGCGTGGTTGAATTCTAGTCTCTCTCTACCACAAACAGAACGACAATGTAAACAGGCTGGAAGTGACGACAGCATGGGAAAAGATGTAGGGATGAAAGAAGAGCAAAGGTGTCTGTACAGATATGAGACAACACAGCCTGTGAGTGGAAGCCAAGGACACTTTGCAATGATAACCAGATCTGGGGATGAGAGACAGAGGAAGGGCAGGATGTTCTCCTCCAGCCTCTTTGTGCCCATGAGCACATTGGCACATGCATCTCCCCCCACACACAGATCAATCCATGTAGAAAACACAACCAATTACAAACGCATATGCACTTGAACAACAGAGCTGGAACCTCAAGATACATGAGCAAAATTTTACAGAGTAGAAGAAATAGACAATGTAACAGTTTAATATCACCCTGTCACTCGTGGACAGGACAAGGTAGAATATTAACAAGAAAACTTGAGCAATATGATAAATCAAATTTAATCAATCCATAGTGTTTCACTCAACAATAGAATACACATCCTTCTCACGTGCACATGAAACCTTCCTCAGAAAAGATCACACAATAGGCCATTAAACAAACCCAATACATTTAAAAAGATGGACGTCACATAAATATCTGCTCTGTTTATAACAAAATAGAGTTCTTCCTTCATCTGTAAGAGATAACAATTTTTGCCTGAGAAGATTTTTTTTTAAAAATCCAGATCTCAAAATTTAGCACAGGACTTGATCGTAAGAACACATATACTTTTCTTTGCCTCCTGGCAAAGTGTGGCAAATGAAGAGTTAATTTATTCCATGCAAATTAGAAAAATAATAGCCTTTTAGAACTAGTAGCAGATAGGCTGGGGAGATAGTTCAGTGGTAAAGGCACTTGCTTGCAAAGCCTTCTGGATTGAGTTCAATTCCCCAGTACCCATGTAAAGCCAGATGCACCAAGTGGTGCATGTGTCTGGAGTGAGTTTGTAGTGGCAGGAGGCCCTGGTGTGCTTTTCTCTCTCTCTCTCTCTCTCTCTCTCTCTCTCTCTCTCTCTCTCTCTCTCTCTCTCTCTCTCTCTCTCTTTCTCTCTCTCTCTCTCACACACACACGTACACACACACTTTGTCTTATAAATAAGTAAAAACATTTAAAATTTAAAAACTGGTAGCAGATTATACAACTGATGTTAGTATTGAGAAAATACTGTCATAAATCACCTCCCTGATACAACCGCCACAGTATGGAAGTAGAAGTTCTGAATGCAGCAGGAGCAACATGCTGTAAATTGCTCCCTGTTGAATTGCAATAAAATAAAATAAACAATTCGGGATTGAAGTGGTTTGAATTCTCTCTCCCCCATAAACTCATGTGCTCTGAATGCTAGGTCCCTAGCTGATGGCAATTTGGGAATTGGATCTTTGCTAGTGGAGGTGTGTTGTTGGGGACGTGGACTTATGGATGTCATAGCCAGCTTCCCCTTGCCAGTGTTTGGGACACGCTCCTGCTGCTGTTGTCCACCTGATGTTGGCCAGGAGGTGATGTCCAGCCTCTGCTCATGTCATGTTCCCCTGCTGTCATGGAGCTTCCCCTTGAGTCTATAAGCCAAAATCAACCCTTTCCTCCCACGAGCTGCGTATGGTCTGGTGCTCTGTGTTCTTACTATTTATTCAGCTACAAGGAGTCACTACAACAGGGTCTACCCAGTTCTTCCTTAGTGTTTATTTACATGGTTGACTTTCTTCATTTATTTCACACCAGAAGAGCAAGACTAAGGCACAATTTAAAACATATATATATATATATATATATATATATATATATATATATATATATATATAATTTATTTTCAAGGAGCTAGCAAGAGAGAGAGAGATAGAGAGAGAGAGAGAGAGAGAGAGAGAGAGAGAGAGAGAGAGAGAGGGAGAATAGGCATGGCAGGGTTTCCAGCCATTGCAAACAAACTTCAGATGCATGCGTCACTTTGTGCATCTGGCTTTACGTGGGTACTGGGGGATTGAGCCTAAGTCATTGGGCTTTGCAGGCAAGTGCATTAACCACTATGCAATCTCTCCAGCCCCCAAGGCACACTTTTATGAGTCAGTTCTTTCCACAGAGGGCAAAGATCACTTCATACACCTCCTCAGGTCTGATTCTTGGTCAGATTGGCCCTGGCTGTTTTTGTGTAACAACAACAGCTGACTTGAGTAATTGTGACAAAATCCAAATGGTCCATAAAAGCCTAAAATATTCATTAACAGACCCATCACAGAAAAAGTTTGCTAGCCCATAGCCGAGTCGCTAATCTTTGGGTGGGCCTGACAGATGATATTCTAGGAAAGACATTGTAAAAGGTGTGTAGTGATACTCACTCCTCCCCCAAGAGTTTGCATGACTGTCTTCAAGGTGGCCACTCTTGTTTTCTCTGCAAACCCATCCAGACCTCCCTCTTAACTTTCATTTATGAGTATTTGAGTTGATTTGCATTGTATTATTGTAAGACAAGAAATACTAATGATAGTACTTCTCTTTTTGGGAGCAAGTGAACAACTGTGCATAAATTTTCCTGCGTGTTATATGGAACAGTTGGCAGATTGCTGGGAAATTCTCTGACTTGTACAAGTGGGGGATTTCTTCTTTTTCCACTTACAACAATGTGAGTGGAGATTGCATAGTTCTCCAAACATTTCTCCAACTCTCCTTTTCTTACTGACCAAACTCAGGACAGTGCTGGTTAGTAAGCATTGCTGAGACCAGTGTTATTGGAAATTTCTACAATTCTTTGCTTTACATCAGAGATGTGTGATTACTGAGCACACTACATCCAGGAGTGTTTAGAGGGCACAAGGTGGCATGTTTTGCGGTGTTCTGTTTTTGTGACTTCACTCTTCTCCCACGCGTGTCCCCCATCCCTGCACCCCTCCCCACACATACCGCTGCCTGCAGAAGGAAGTCACAATTTTGGCTGTACTTACCATCTTTGCAAATATCAAACTTTTAAGATTATTTTCCCCCAAACAGCTCCCATTTTCCTGCTCCTTTTAGGGAAGTGCTATTCTCCAAATTTGTTCTTAGGCCTTCCAAAGTCTTGTCCTTGGACCAGACCTGGTCTTTGGAAGACAGTCAAGGACACTCTGTCCCCACCTTGTACTCAGTCACACTATGAATCTTTGTGGGCAGCCTGACTGGAATCAATAATGCAAAGGCGGTACGCTGGCTGGAAAAATCCTTGTCAGAAGTGAAAGACGAGTGAGAAAATGCAGAGATACTGAGTGAGCAGCTATCTGTTCAAGGCCAACTTTTCTTTTTTTAAAAAAAAATTTATTGTTAATAATTAGATACATTGTTTGAGCAAATCTTGTGGTGGTACCCCCCATTTCCTGCTTCCTTACCCCCAACCTGCTGGAGCCTTCCTCAGTGGGCTTGCTGGACCAGACCATGGGGTAGGGGATTATGAATTGTACAAGAAGTAGCCAGGTTTTTCATTGTATGTTGTTTCTGAGAGGGTCACTAACTCTGGATATTCTCCCCCAACCATGGCTCTTACAATCTTTCCGCCCCCTCTTCCGCTCAGTTCCCTGAGCCATGGTGGGTGAGTTTTAACTCTGCTTTATTGTTGAGATCTTAAGAGTCTCTGGATTTCTCCTTTGGATTGTGTTGGGTATCCTCCGTGTCTGTCTCCATTATCCTTTCATGGTTACCTGACTTGCTGTGGAGGTCGGGCTCTTGTTTATTTCCCCACTTCCTCAAAGGTTTTGTTTGGGCCCAATATGATGAGTTAGGGGTGGTTCATCTCCTGCCTGGGTGTCAGCCATCATCCCATGTCTTGTTGCTGGAATTTGTCTTCAGCCTCTCTTAAGGGTGTTTTATCTTTATGGATCTGGTGGGAGTGAAGACCAACTTTTCAAAGGCAACTAAAAAGGCAGATCTGTATAACTCACTCTTTAGTCTGTCATTTAATTGGAGGAAAACAACATGTTTGAAGTATTTTGGAAATAAGGATTTTTTTTTTTTTTTTGGTTTTTTGAGGTAGGGTCTCGCTCTAGTCCAGGCTGACCTTGAATTCACTATGTAGTCTCAGGGTGGCCTTGAACTCATGGTGATCCTCCTACCTCTGCCTCCTGAGCGCTGGGATTAAAGGCGTGTGCCACCACACCTGGCTTTTTTTTTTTTTTTGGTAAGGATTTTTTAAATGATGAGAATTTTAATAATTATTTTTTAAACATACATACATACAGTCACATGATTTTAAATGTTCTTGTTAAGCCAAAGACTCTTAAGCAACACCATCTTGTGGACCAACGACGGTCAGAAGTAGTACAATATAGGATGTGCTCTGTGTGTGGGTCACTCATGCACAAGTGCAGGTGCTCAGCCAGAGGTCAACTGTGGTTTGTCACTCGCTTTCCATCTTAGTTTCTCCTTCTTGTTGAGGCAGGGTCTCTTACTGAGACTAGGGCTCATTGTTTTGGCTAGACTAGGTGCCAGAAAGACCCAGGGATCATCCCGTGTCTACCTCCCCAGCACTGGGATGACAGGCACATGTGCCAAGCCCAGCTTGAACTCAGGTCCTAATGATTGTGTGACAAGCACTTGACCTACAGAGCCATCCCCAGCCTCAAGGATGACCTCTGTTTTCTCTTCCTGGGCTTAGAGTCCCATGATGGCCACCTTTTTCCTGGGTTACTAATGGTTAATAGGAGAGCCATGGGGAAGTAAAGGCTTGCACACCAGATCGCAGCCATCGGGCAGGCTCCCCCACTTGTGACTCTTCCAGCTTTCATAGAAAAGCTTCTTTTCCAAGTCATAATATACTTTCTCGAAGGCATTTTCTTTATCTTCTCTTCCCACCCCCTCCTGCAGCGCACGTTAGGCTAGCATTCCATCACAGAGCTCAGTTCCCTTTGCAAAAACAGACACATTTTGATTGACAGTTGAACTTTTTTAGTGTTTACTTTTTTTCAGTTCTTTGTAAATTCTGGTTATTAGCCCCATTTGTATGTAAGCTGTCTGTTCACTTGGCTGATGGTTTCTTTTGATGTTCAAAACCTTTTTAATTTCATACCTTCTGAATGGCTATCAAGAAAACTGACAGTAAATGCTGGTGAGGGTGTGGGGAGCGAGGAACACTTATTTACTACTGGTAGGAGTGCAAACTAGTACAACCATTGTGGAAATCAGCATGAAGATAGCTCAAAAAATTAGAACTAGAACTCCCTTAACAGCCCAACTATACCACTCCTGGGCATATACCCTGACTCGCCAATCTACCACAGAGAGACCCGCACATCCATGCTTTATTCTGCTCTAAGAACAGCAGCTAGGAATTGGAACCAGCCTAGATGCCCAGCGACAGATGAATGGATAATGAAAATATGGTAATATACACAATGGAATTCTATTCAGCAGTACTGAAAAATAAAATTATGAAAAATCTGGGATGAATTTTATTAAGGGAAGTGACTGAAGCTCAGAAAGGCCAAAACTGCATAGTCTCTCTGATATGCAGACCCTGGCTTGTAATATATCTATATGTCTGTCTATCTATGTGCGTGCAAATGTGGGGAAACCCCATTAAGCTGGAAGAGGGGTGAGGAAGGATGAGGGGACACACGTGACATATAAACAGGAGGCAGGATACTAGGGGGAGAGGAGAAGGGGGAGAGAAGGGAATTGAGAAGAGGGAGGATGAGAATCAATCCAAACAAATTGTATTTGAAAATTCCAGAATGGATACTGAAATCTTTGTATGCTAACTAAAGAATAAAAAATTTTAAAATGTATACATTTAGACTGTTTTACCCTATGTCTCCCAGAGTTAGGCTCTCTGTATCTTATTCCAGCTCTCGACTGTGGCTTAGGACAAAGGCTATTTGGGATGAAGCGGTGGCTCAGCAGTTAGAGGCGTCAGCTGGGATGGCCTGGCAGGTATAAGATGGCTGGGGGTCTCTTCTCTCATTGTTCCACCTTGAGTGCGTCAACTGGGGCTTCGGGACAAAGAGGGTCTGACTCCTCGTGTCTGGACACATTGGTTCTCCCATGTAGCCTTTCACCGTCACTCAGTCATCAAGTCTGACACAGAAAGGTGACTGGCTTCCATGAGGGAACAGATAGAATGACACTCTTAGAGACCTGGGCTTGGAAGAATGCCACAAGCAAGACCAGAGTTGGAGGTGGGGAAATAAACCCCACATCTTCATGAGAAAAGGAACGTTGACAGACACAGGAGGCCTTGTTTACTGGCAACTGTTTTTGAGGACAAATTACAAGAGCTAATCAGACAAATAAATGTGGCTTGTGAGAGACAGCTATGACTCCTCCATCTTCCACAGGACCTTCCAATCCTTGGGCACCTAATACAAGGCATATCTTTTGTGTTAGTCAACCATTGAGTCGTAGAGAAAGAGGCACTGTAAACAATGATGTTCAATTGACAGTGAAAGATCCAAGGAAACTGCAATAGAAGTATTCTGTGTGACCATCTTCTGTTCTTATTAACTAAGCTGTAACCTTCACTCTTTTTGTGAGTCAAGAGCGGTGGCCCAGGCCTGTCACCCTAGCACTGTGGAGGTGGAGGAAGAAGAATCAGTCCAAGGTCATCCTTTGTTACACAGAGAGTTCAAAGCCAGCCTGGGATAGATGAGGCTAGCCTCAAAAAACCATAAACTGGGCTTGGAAGATAGCTCAGTGGTTATTACTCTTTCACCTCTTTTTTTTGTTTTGTTTTTGTTATTGTTCTTTTGAGACAGGATCTTACAATATAGTTTAGGCTGGTTGGGAATTTTGTATGTCACCCAAGGTGTTCTTGAACCTGTGACCCTCTTGCTTCAGTCTCCTTAGGGATCAGATGTGCATCACCATGTCTGACTACCTAACTTGTAAATTAACCTTCATCACTAGTATGTATGTATAGATAGAAAAAAATTCAGTATGTATAGGGTTGAATAATATCAGGTATCCACCAAGAAACTTGGTAAGTCTCCCCAGCAGAAGAGGATCTACTAAACTTTGATTATTTAGAAAAATATTTTGTTAATACTTTTTCAATTATTTTTAACTCTTTGGATTCTAGAACTAAGCAGAATTAACATTCCTTGATGACTTACCCCACCTGTTCTCAAGATGGTATCTTGAGACTCTGTAAGCACCTAAAATGCTTAGGTGATTAAGGGAAATCTTGGTTCTTTCTGTCACTGCCAAGATCAGGCCTCTCACTTAAGCACCCCTGTTGGGAATAATTCTTTGCTCTGTACTCACATACACACCATCCACAGTAGCTGCCCTAGAGGCCTGGTTGGAATGTGTTAGCCCTCACCGCTACTCCTGGGGAGGCTCAAGTGTCAGCAACTCTTCCCTTTTAATTTTCTCTGGAGTCTGTGCTCACCACTGATATATGAATCCATGATATCCTCATACCACCCCTTTGTTTGAAAAGCAATTCCGCAGTGAGTTCACAGACAAGACACAAAAGGTTTTGCTAAAGATGTCCTATATACATATATATCTATATATCTACATATATAGATATAGATATAATATTTTATTTTAAAATGTCATTGAGCATATTCAGTTTCTTTAGCTTTTTTTTCCAGGGGACATTGCACCTAAATTTCAAAACACACAAAATAGATCCCCTTTACTAAACAGTTCTCATTTTGTGTTTACAAAAGTCAATGCTTCACAATCACAAAGCAGGAAGGTACATGTTTCTGAAACACTTTTAGGCAGATTCCTCTCAATTCACTGTACATAGAGCAATTTCGGAAACCCAAAAGGTGACACACATATTCTTACAGATGATCCTCACCATGGTCCTCCCTGGGTCTCCAAAGAAACAAAGAAAATTGGAGACAAAACAGGAATGAAAGAATAACTTTGGCCCCCCACCCCAACACACACAAAATACTCATGGAAGATCGGAAGAGTGGAGGCTATAAGGTTCCCCTCCTTCAAGTACATCACAGAAACAACAGCTCATTTACAGCCTTGTTTGGTCACTGTCTACTTGGTTGCTACATGAACAAAACTTCACACAGAGGAAAAATTATAGCTATTTACACAGATAACACTGTGGATGAGAAAGAGCAGTTCTTCCTGGACTGGTATTCAAGTCTCACTTAAGAGGCAAGTCCGGCTGCTCATGTAGTGTTCTCTGAAAGTCCCAGTGTGCACACACAGGCCACATTACCACCCAACACCCAAGTTTGGTCACACAGGTGGGCTGTGGTATGTAGATAACAATACTTCTCTGTACTTACACATCTTCAAAAATATGTGACCAAGGATTGTGTTATTATTCTTTCAGATCTGGTAACTTAAGAGTCCGACTGGTTGTTCTTTGCATAGACAATGAACCTCGTCGCTTTCTTCAGCTGTCATAGAAGGACTAGCTTACTGAAATTAGAATCTCATCACAGCTTAACATACCCACTCGGGAAACAGCAGAGCTGCTGGGTCGCTTACAGAAAGGTGAGATCCTCAAACTGGTCGAGACAAAGCCACGGACATGAATACACGTGATGGGCAGATGAGGAGAGAGGCAGGGAGAAGGATAGTAAGAGGGAGTCAGGATTGTAAAGATGTGAGAGATTTTTCCCAAGGGTTTCACATTAATGACCTTGGTGTCCCAAACCCCCTCCCAAATGGCCAAGATCTGGGGCTAAATTTAGCTTCTAGGACTCTGATTCTTGCCAACAATATCTACCTATGGCTGTAATTCCTCTTAATAAATGAACTCAGAGAAGAGTAGGAAGACACAGCTGACTTCTCACAGCTCCGTGGAGGTAAGCTGCTAGGATTTTAAAAAGAAAAATTGACACTCTAATCCTCCAAAGCCGAACACTGGAGAAAATATCCCAAATGCCCATTTCTACGGCTTAGTCCAGGTCAATTCTCACCACTCCTTTTGTGCTGCAAGGGTGGTAGTTGGAGCTATACAACCCCAGGAAGCCTCCGTGACCTCCCTGGATGCTGACACTGGCTGTTACAAAGCATTGGTGGCCATCTAGCAAAATGCTACAGCCCATGTTCTTTAGAGAAGAGTGTTACCAGTGTGCAGAGCTGAGCAAAAGATTTAGGGCTGAAAGATTCTTTCATTAAGGGAAGTGGCCTCACAACCCCCAAGACAACCATAAAGACTTGACTAGGAAATCAAATGCTTTTCATTACACAAGACTTCCTCTGAGGCTATTAGGGTGAGCAGATTTGGCTATAAGTCAGATAGATACAAAGGATTTCTGAACCACATGTAAATATGTTCTGCAGAATTCCGAGTGCATTGTCTTTTGACCTTTCCAGGAATGCTCCAAGGGCCAACCTGTTATATGGATAGTTACTGCTCTAGCACAGGGTGACTTGGGACCTGGGTAAACAATAAGGCTGAATGGATTAAGCCCAATGCACAGAGCAATATCAGGGCTGGGCAGATCTGCCATGGGCATTAACAAATCACTGTTTCCACTTCTGATTTATTCATCTCATTTGTAGTCTTCTTCCCTTCCCCCAACACAAACACAGCTTTAGCTTGCTACTAAGATCTTCCAACCCATGGGGACTTAGGAAAAAAATGCCCGGATGCTTTTGTAACTAACCAGCAGGACTAAATGATCCAGGTTTTAGGGGAAATTTATATGGGGAATTTTCATGTTTTTTGTTTGTTTCCTGAGATACGTATGCCTTGGCAGAAAATGACTTGATGAACTGAGTAGAAAGTTGTCATATCTGGGAGGTATCTACACTATGTTCTCACTCTGGTAGCTTGAATAAGACTGGAGAAGTTCAAGGTAGGACCCCTAGAGAGGTCTAGAAGAGCAAAGACCTGAAAGGCAATGGGAACACAGAGAAATTCTAAAGAAGACAGGAGGGGACCTGGTACCACCCTGGGAAGGCATGCCTGAAAGTCTTCCCACAGTTTCCTGATCTGCAGGGGAAGCAGATAGCTTACCACAGAGCTCTCCCAGCAGAGATGTCTGGGTTGGCTCAGACTTACCAAAGGAGGAGGGTACAGTTACAGGAAGATGACTCCTGACAAGGTAGCAGCCCAATTCTCAGCCAGCAAGTTGTCAAACACCCACAATAGGTCACCTGCTGGAACAGACACTGGGTCCACACTCTGGGTGAATTAATTCCTGAGTAGGAAGGCACCAGGCCTCTCCTAAGAAAATATTCACTATTCCAAGCACATGGATGATTTGTGATTCTCCAGGAAGGGATTCACACAAACATTGGTATTCTAGGGAATGTATGGGGTTGGAAGAATGTTTGCATTGTCCAAGCTGTAAGAACACTGGTGATCACCCAATCACTCTGGGAATGGGGAGGAAATGACTAGAAACTGCTCTGGAAGGGCCCCCGTGCAGAGCAGCAGTCTTCCTAAGACAGGCAATTTTTAAATTGGGCTTTTCCATTCCTCCTGGCGGAGAAGCGGTCTCTGGGCTGCTGATGTGCATGTGAGCGTGTTCCAAACTAGACTTTCAGTGGGCAGAGGGGCCTCAGCTCTTTCGGACCTTGAGGAGCAGGGAGAGCAGCATGAGAGGGACCAGTCACCCCAACTCAACTTCGCTTCCATTAAAGTGTCATCCCGAATGAACCTTGCTTGCATGGAGATGATAGAAAAAGGGGCTACTGTCTAGCAGACTGATCCTCAGGCTTCCTGTGCAGTGAGTTGAGGACAGTATTAGATCAGGACACTTGAATCCTAAACTGTCCCTACATGAGGTATGGTGAACTGACGGATACAAGACCCTTCATTCAGCATCATTTCCTAGTTGTTCCTAGGACACAGCAGGTGCAAGAGAACTGACCATTCCAGTAATGAATGTCCCCACTCTCCCAGGGAGACTTCCAACCACACGTGGGCATGTTGCAGATAACAGAGGAACTGGTGGTCCATAGAAATGCCCATCTTTTGGAGAAAACACACTGATTTGGTGAGTAATGACACTTGGAAACAAAGATTACACGACAAAGACACCTCAGTCATGCAGGACACAGCATCAGATGGTTCACAGCATGAGTGATACAGGGCACAGGTCTTGGTGATGGGTGACTACCCAGCCTGGGTTGGAGTCTGGTATGGAAACTGCTTAGCAAGGAAGTGGAAAGGCCCACTCTTGTGCCAGGGGAGAGGAACATGAGAGACTCAAGGAATGTCAAAAAGAAAAAAAAAATCCCTGCCTCACCCCATTGAGAGAGAGAGAGATCACCAGAGAAGAAGAGGTAAGGACAGGGAGGGAGGGAGGCAGGCAGTGGGGGTGGAGGCAGAATCCCTGAAATTAATCTGAAGCTCACTGTAGGGAGGAGCTGACGCTCTCTGAGGCATGCCCCTCAACTTTCCAGTGCAGCACTTAACCTGGAGAGAGGCTGTCAGCTTGCCGCCTGAGAAGCCTTCTGCCAGTTACACCTGAGAACAGCTGTCCCAGCTTCTCTAGAGAAAATAAATATGATGCTTGTGCCCAGAGAGGCGATGCTGCCTGGGAGGCCTACAGAAACCAACAGAAATATAACAGGCTTTGAGTTTTGCTCTTGTTCAGTGTCCAAACCCACTAGTAAGAAGATGTGGAAACCTAAGGGTCATCTTGAAGTAAAGACAGAAGCTTTTTTTTTTGGCAGCAAACTCCCCACTTGTGCTGGGAAGAAAATGCATCCCTTGGAAACCAGCTCGGACGCTTTCCAGTTCTGTCCAGCCAAAGGCATCCCATTTTCTTCCCCACTGTCCTCAATCCCCTGGGTCACTTTCATGACAGCTTGTTTCCATGTATTAAAGGAATGACATATACAGAAATGTCATCTCCTGAACCCAGCCGGTCATTCGATATTCGCCATCCTCTGTCCTTCAGGACACCCCGGGCACGCATCACCAGGTCCTGGGCTGCCAGCGTGTACCTGTTTGGGAAGAGGCAGGAATAACACAGTTAGAACCGATGGGCAGAAGGCAGGCTCAGGCAGGGCTAGTGAGCAGGAGGCATCAGTACAGCCACACAGTTTTTAAATACTCTAAAAATAAAAAGTTGAGGACAGCTCCTCCCACAATGCATGAGGCCTGATGTGTTTTTCAGTTGGGAGATGGGCAAAGTACTACATTAAATGCTCTCCTACATTATTCCACAGCAAGGTCCTCTCTTGATGCTGTTCACAGCATTTAGGAAAATCCCAGTTTGGTATTAGTGTGTCTTAACAAGGAACCACACAAGCTCAGAGTTTTCCAAAGTAAACAGTATTTAGCTAATAAGTATAGGTCTGTAGACTGAGCTGAGTACTAGGCTATCCAGGGTCCTCTGCCACAAGGACTGATCCAGACGGCCCACAGAGGAGGATATCCAGCTGATTGGGGATGGGGAGGGGGGGCATTGGGGAACTGGGGATAACAACTCATTGTTTGCCCACTGAATAATGTAACTCATTATGGACAATAAATATATATTTAAGACTTAAAAAAAAGTATAGGTCTGTAGAAGCACGAGGTTTGATTCCCCCAACACCCACATAAAATCTGGGTGTGGTGGTGCCCGTTACTAATGCTGATGGAATCTCAGTGCAGGAGAGGCAGAGGCAAGAGGTTCCCTAGGGCTTGCTTCCTAGCTAGTCTGGATGAGTCCTTGAGCACTGGGCTCAGTGAAAACCCTATCTCATTGAAAAAATAAAATAAAAAGGTAGGGAGCAATTTGAGGAAAACACCTGATGTTAACTTCTGACATCTACATGCAATGTATACTAATGTACACACTTGTGTGCTCACAGACATATGAACACGCATACACACATGTACACTACATACAAATGCATACACAAGAAAGTATGTAGGAAAAACAAGCACTTGTGTCATTGATATATTTATTTTTTTAGGGGTATATTCCTTTCTTGTCAAAGAGTAGTAGTTTTACATTTATGGTTGGGGAAAATTTCCATTACAGACCGGGGTAGGGAGATTGCCCAGTAACAGCACTTCTTGCTGTACAAATATGAGGGCCGGAGACTACTTGAGTTTGATTATTCAGGACCCATGCAAATAGCTGGGCATGGCCATGCACATCTGTAACCCCAGTCCTGTGGGGAGCAGAGATCAGAGAATGACTGGGGTCCACAAAAACTGCAGCTCCACGTTCAGAGAGACTCTCTCAAGGAAACGTGGACGAGTGATCAAGGACACCCAATGTTCTCTAGCCTCCACAAATGCACGCACACACATCCGCACATACGTGTGCACACACCACACACACTACACACAAGAAAAGTTTCAAACAACTAGGTTGATTGAATGAAAATTTTTTTGCTGGAAACAATCTGCTTATTCATTTTTATTGAAGTGGAGTACATATAATTCATGAAAACAGTTGTGCAGTGTGGAGATTTTTAGGGAAAAGTCATTTGGAGAATTCTGACAGTAAGCAGCACAGGTTTAATCACATGCAGGCTGAACTCAGAATTCATTCTATGTCCAAACTTGAAATACCTAGATATTATAAATTCAGGTTTATTAGTATAATTATAATTTAATGTATGTCAAAAGAACAATATAAAATATGCACTTTCTCTATATTTAAAATAATGTTAAAACCCTTGAAATGGCTGTCTTTAGCATAATTAAAATTCAGTTTTCAAAGAAAAATTTTATACTACAGTGGCATAGAAAAATAGTGAGAATGTAAAGGCACGCTCACGTGCGTGTGTGCGTGTGTGTGATAAGTCAGCGTGGACGAACTGCTCTAGTCATCCTTATTAATATTGTTTATCTTTTTGTCAGTAGTTTGGATATCACCAGTTTATTATAAAAGGGAGACATGGAAATTATTTCCATGATGAAGCATTTCAGAACTTCAGTGGAATGGACAGCTTCATGGGATGCCATTTCAGCAGTGATTTCAGTCTACGTACTTTCCAAGAATGTCACCATCTCCAAATAAGAACCAACCCTTGTCATCTGGAACTATATTGGTGCCTCATATTTTGGGAGAAGAATTTTACCTCCGACTTTTACACTAACTGGTTGAATCTCTCCACCCTTTCCTTGAGAGCCCGATCCCACAGCTACTACTGTTGCTTGGAATACTTCTCCTTGAGATTTTTCTGGAAGCATAATGCCACCTTTGGTTACAGTTTCAGCCGCACTCCTTTCAACCAATGCTGTCAAAGAGCGGAAGGAACTTTCTAAATGCTTGTCCTGCCTTGACTGTCGCCGCCCGCCCGCCCACCAGGCCTCAGGCTCTGCTCTAGCTCCGCTAGATGGACCTTGTTTTTCTATAGATCATGCAAGCACAGTGAAGCATCCCTCATGAATTTAAAATAACATTCCTCCTTCAGATTTAAACTGCAAACTTAAGAGAAAAGAATGACATTAAGCTAATAGAAAGATTAACATTTATAGATATAATATGAGAGGTAATTTGGGTGGATGTGGATTTCAATTATCTCTGAGACAGAGAAAGAGAGAGAAAGAGGGGGAGGAAGAGAAAGAGAGAGAGAGGGAGAGAGAGGGAGAGAGAGGGAGAGAGAGAGAGAGACAGAGAGACAGAGAGAGAGAAGACACTGGCAGGTATCCATCCAAATACTGCAAGTCTGAACTGAGACACTTCACAGAAGTCTGGCAGGGCTGTATTTGGTGTGGATGGATTACTTTCTTAGCCTACACCAGTAAATGTGATTCATTATTCTTTTCCTGATTTCACGTTCACCAAACAACTTTCTGATTATGATCTGTCTCCCTGTGTAGGCTTGCCTACCGGGAAAGAATATACTAGTCTTCGTGCTTTTGGTCAGCTATGGTTCTCTGTCCCATGTGAACTGGAAATCTGCTTTGAAGATCTGGTCTTGTGAGCTTTCTTCAGGTGAACCCAGCTCTGATCATGAGTCTTTTTAAATATCTGGATTAAATCATGCCCTGAACTAAAAAAGCTAAGTGCCAGATACGGATAAGTCATAAAAAATAATGTTCCTATGTAAGGTGTCTGGGAAGGTTG
Organism: Zapus hudsonius; assembly: GCA_004024765.1. NCBI lineage: Eukaryota > Metazoa > Chordata > Mammalia > Rodentia > Dipodidae > Zapus > Zapus hudsonius. Next base: position 119,059 of record PVHP010000398.1, on the reverse strand, counting down.
CTTGAGAGCCTCCCTGACAGTGCTGGTCATCTTTCCACAGGAACTCTTAAGATATGGGAAGGTCAGATGCCTCTCCATTTTTTCTGGAAACCCCTATGCATTCACAGACACTCGTGCTAAAAGAGGCTTGCTTTTAAGAACAATGGCTAGAGCAAATGATTTCAGGACTTGGAAGATTCCAAGTTACAGAGTCTTGAGATTCAAGTTTCCTTGTATAGCCCAGGAAGCAACCGAGTGAGGCACACACCAAGTGCCTTCCCTTGGGAGACTGGCAGTGGGTGGGTAAGAGAGACCTTTTCCTAACTGAGAAAAGTCTTGACTTCGATGCAAAAATCTTTGTTATTTCAGGGAAGATTCATCCAGTTAGTCCTCACTGAGCTCTCTCTTCCTGTGACCAGAAAAAAAGAGAATGATGTCCAAAGAGGCCTTTGGTTGAAAGAGCTAAATAACCATCTTAATACCCAGATACTGCATCCAGGTTCTCATCCAAGGTTACCATTAATACTGTACTGTATGTGTGAACTGTAACCACGCAGCTGAAGGCCACCAGCAACACTAGGGTGATGTGATTGGCCGTGATTCAGTTGACTGAGTCAGTGAGTTGATTCATCCATCAGGGATGAACACACCTTTAACCAGGCTGAGGGCAGATAAGATATAGACACAGCGATCTGAGAGAAAACACAGCTGACAAGAAAAGGCAGAAGTAAAGAAGCCAGAAAAACCAGATCCAAGGACCCTGGACACAGCTCTCTGTGGCTGCTTAATCAGGAGACACACAGATCTCAACATGCCCTACAGTCATGGAGAAAAGGCAATGGATCAAGACAGGGTTGCATGATGTTGTCTCTGGTTTCACTCAAGTCAGAAAGAGCAAAAGGCAAGAGATCTCTGTGGTATCGCCACGATGCCCAGCTTTTGGGTATTTTTCAGCCAGAGTTAGCTTTGGCATTAAAAAAATAAGTATTAGGTCACTTAGAGATGTTGGCTACCTAGGAACCTCAGATCCTGAAAGCTCTGCAAACTGAAATTTTAAAATATTTTTGCATGTGTATATGTGTGTGTGGTATTGGGGGGGGGGGGAAGGCCAGAGGTCAATGTTAAGTGTTGTGTCTTTCTTAACTGCTCTCTACCTTGTTTTTTCATTTTTTTGGTGAGTGTGTGTATGCGTGTGTGCATGAGCCACAGCACTCCAGTGGAGGTAAGAGAACAATCTTGGGTGTTGATTCATGCCTTCTACTTTGTCTGAGACAGGGTTTCTTATTGTTCATCACCGCAAATGCACCAGGCTAGCTGGCCTATGAGCTTCTGGATGGTTCTCTTTTCTCTGCTCCTCTTTCCAGTCTAGGCATGCCAGGATTACACATGCTAGTGCTACACTGTCCAGCTTTCTGAGAGTTTTGGGGATCAGAACTCAGGTACTCATGCTTACATGAAGCAAGTGCTTAAATTTATCACCTAGTCTTTGGAGATAACTGTGATTTCCCCTCTGCAGTTTGGAGACATTACTCCACTTCTGATATCTACTCTTGAGAAGGCGTCTGTCTTTTAGCCTTCCTTTATAAGTATATATCTCTTTCTGCTAATACCTTCTGACACTTGTTGGTTTTTTATGGATGGTGTAATGTTCCACATAGATGTAACAATGAGGGTTACATTTTATTTGTCATGGTTAGATATTGGTTAGAAAATAAATAAAAAATAAAATTGGTTAGAAAATAAATAAAAATCTGTCTTTTATATATTCTCCATAAACTTTTGTCAGGATCATCATTGGACCTTCCAGACGCCATCTTGTGCCAGCTTCCAGGAGATAGCTTTTACTTCATTAATAATAGTTGACTATTGAATCCATTTCATGAGTCACTTTATTCCAGTGACAATGATTCGCCATCTTGAATTTCTACTTAGTTCTTTTCCAAATCCATCTCACAATTCTATTTAATGTTTAACTCCCTCAATTTGTTCTATTACATCGAGGTTTTCTTTTCTTGGAGGGAAGACTCTTTCATACACACTGTTCTTTTTGTGTGTTTTTTGAAGGTAAGATAGAGGCTTCACTGCAGAGATCAGTTGTTTACTATATACCCTGAGTTATATGCAGAGATTTATTTATAAACCACCCTGTGTGTGTGTGGGGGGTGTACAGGATGCACTATGGGTTTTTCTATTACTAGAACATGTTTTTGCTAATTTTTTGGTTGAGGATCCTATGGCTCAGTGGCCTGAGGCTGAGCTTCACACTTCTCCCATGTGCATCAGAGAAGAACAACCTTAGGGAGGATCCAGACATGTCTGAGGAGCTGAGGTTCCTGTACACGCCTGCTCTTCATGGCATTCCTCCTGTCAGAGAGCTCTCCACACGGGAACTGTAGAGGGCTGAGTGGACGCTGCACTGGAGCTTCCTGACCCCCTCCCCACCATCCTTCCTGGGATGGGAGATCTGGCATGATCTGGCCTGACCATTAAAGACGGTCAATGTTGTTCAGGTAAGATGGGGCCATTTGCAGGAAGCCTTCTCCCTAAACTGAACCCAGGTCTTGGGAGAAGGCATTTTGCTCCAGCTGCCAGAGTGGACACTGACTAGTGGACACCTCCAGCTCATTATGCCCCCGTTTAAAATCCAACTTGTCCCAGGTATGCACAGGGGTCAAGGCGGCTTCTCCGCAAGCCTGGTACAAGAAGGATCTTTCTCTCTAGGGTGAGAGCTGCTTCTCCTCACTCGCATTTTGCTCTCTAAGCTGACAGGAGTTGCTTTGATGGGTGACAGTGAAGATGCTTCATGTGGCTGGAAGGGGAAGGGCACTGGGGACTTGGGTGCTGAGACTGGGCAAAGGCAGACAAGTGCCACAGGCTGAGGGGCGTGGTCAGAGCGTGTGATACACAGGACAGCAGCAAAGGACCTGCGCTCCCAAAGTCAGGGGGGAAGTGGGTGGCTACACATACCTTCAGGGGACACGAGGACACAGGCCAGGGCGGCTGCCAGTTCTGGAAACTGGATGTGTAACAGCCGTCAGGCCATTAGCCAACGCCTTCCTCACAAATGCCTGTCAGGCTGCATTAGAGAACTGTAGCAGTGAGAAGGCCCACTCTCTCTAAAGGAAGAGCCTCCCCAGGAGACAAGTTCTGAATTTTGAGAACATTTTTCCTCCCTGGCTGAAGCTTTCAATATTGATCAGCAAAGCGCTGTGGTGAGAGCTGGCTGCCAGGCAAGGAGCGGACTTGGCAAACTTCACATGGCTGCGCTCAAGATGGGGGTGGGGTAGAGGAAGGGCCACAATACTGGGACCGAGAAAAACAAAACGGAGCAAGCAAAGCAGAGGACTGAAGAACGATGGGAAAGCTCAAAGCCCTTTTCATAACCACTGACTTGCAAGTCGGGGCAGGAGGAGGCCAATAAATCCTCCACGGTGTCTCCTGTATGGAGTCCTCCCTCTGCGGGCACAGCACCCTAGTCTTTTCTAGGTCTGGAGTCCTAGAATGTGCCCTGAGACGATGATTTTTCCATAAAGCATTCGGCATAGTGGCCAGCACATGGTCAGAGATCAAATGCGAACTGTCATTTTCCTCTTTAGACTTCAAATGCCTTGATCCTCCCCACAATTTTTTTTTTTTTTGCCTTAAGTCATCTATCTTACAGAAGCTGTTTCCCACGAGACCACCTTGGCATCAGCACGGGACTGTCAAAATTAAGTCAATTTTAGGCCACAGGCTAACCATGCCTTACAATCTTAATAGCTCTAGTTGGGTGGGAACTCCCACTTGCCATTTGGATGGTATAGAAAGGGTCTTCTGAGAGAGAGGGTGGGCGACAGGAGCTGGAGAATTAATGGGCTCCAAATATTTGCATATAAAAGACGGCCTCCATCTGCCCATATCTCCTCAGTCATACAATGCGATGAGAAAGGGTTGAGGACTCCCTCTTGCATTCGGATCAGGCCTCTGAAATTTAAGAGGTAGGAAAGCTCTTGGACATTGGCAGGGGTCTATGGTGACAGGGAGAGTGGGGAGTGGGGCTCGGAGAGGGCTTTTGTTGTATTAAGAAAAGGGCAACCAGCCCTGGGAGGAGGCACACATCTTAGGCTCGCCCATGGGAGCTAGGCCATATTTCAGTGCCAAACACTGAAGCCAGCCTAGGGCACAAGGGACCCACTCAGGCCAACACCCCGAGCAATAGATCAAGGCCAAGGGCTGGAGAGAGCATCTCAGCCCTGTGGGAAGGGTGAGAATTCCCTGCCCCAACCCCCCCCTCCAGGCTTTGTCTAGCTCTCTGCACCCTGGCAGTGGCTCCCCAGTCTCTTAGGTGGTGAATGTTTACTTGAGTTCAAATCCCACACAGCAACATTTCAATACGAGGAGGCACAATACCCCACTTCTTCCTCCGTCCTCTCTGGCAAGCTCTTTGAAATGCCCCGATGTGGCCACACAGCTTCTCTCTGTCAGCCACACAAGCCCCACCAAGAGGAGCAGGATCATAGGCTGACTTCCAGATTCCCATGGATCTGAATATGCTAAACAGCACACCAGAAACAAAAATGCAAAGTTTATCTGGTCTTCAAACACGAGATCAAACACTCATGAATTTGTTCTGAAGCCTGCAAGCGATCTGGTGGCGGGAGAGAGGAGACTCTTTCTTTTTGCATTTGAGGCATAGATTTTGGAAACCATATGGTGCCGCTATGAAATTAGTTCAACTAACTCACACAAAGACTTAAAAAAGCCTCTGTCTTTTGCCAAGATAAATTTCATCTTATCGGGGTAATAGAAGCTAACATTTAATACGTGCATGAGGGCCTGCAGTCAGTGGTTAGGGGTGCTTTGTCATTAATCTTCCACTGCTTAATCCCTTCCACCTCAAGGCCCACAGCCAACCACAGAAGGTGGGAATAAGAGCATCTCTAGAAGAGCGAGCTTCAGGAGGGCTTCTGGCATGACAGGGAAGGGGCTTATGGTAATATTGGGACTTATAGACTCAAGACTCCATTGAAAGATGCTTGACATGGTTGGGGACATAGCTCTGTGGTAGACTGGGTGTCCATCATGTGCGAGGTCCTGGTTACATTCCCAGTGAGCACCCATGCCCCTTGAGTGTCACTGCAGGGGAACAGAGAGTAGTTAGGGCCACCGGGTTTCTGGAGACAGGCTTGTGGCAACCAAGAATAGGACAAAGTTTTGCCTGGGTATTTGCCATGTGAGTTCAGGCTACGTGTTCAGGTTTGTTTCCAGTTTCTCTTGGCTTTGCCTGCTCCCTTCCCCTGTAGTAATGTAACAATCTATTCCTTTCTGATAAAGTAGTGAGTGTCTCCACGGAGTGTTTACATACTTGCCTTTATCTTGAACATATTCCCCAGGCAACCCACCACCCAAACCTCCTACCTTATAAAGGGGACCCTGAATTCCATGTTTTGCCTTAGAAACCCCTTCCAGGCCTTTCTGTAAAGACCTTCTCTGGATCATGCAGGATCTCTAGATCTTGAAAGGCAATTGTATGGAATTAGCTACCCTCCAACAACCCCGCTCTGTGACCTCTAACAACCCCGCTCTCAAAGGGTAGCATGATGTGTTTCCTACAAATGGTTCATTTTGTGACCTCACAAAAAAAAGGCAAACAGCTGGCAGCTCTGATACTCTCCAGGGCAAACTTCAACGCAAAGAAAAAGAGAAAGACACAAACCTCCTGCACTCATTTTCTGGCTCATCTACAAAGCTGCCTGTCAGTTGTCTGGCTCCTTTGTGGAGACAGTTCAAAACAAGCGAAAGCTGGGGTCAAGAGATCACAGTGCTTATGTGTACCCTATTCCTGCCTGGGAGGAAGACGTGAAGGTCAGAACTGAGCACACCTCCTCCCTTTCAAGAATGGGGGCAGGTGTTATTTTAACTTTCTCCTTAGGGAAGATGTCATCAGGGGGTGGGCAATGCAGGCAGTTCAGTGAGAATGGCTGTCAACAGAAGACAAAGGAAAAAGAAAAACCCACACACAACATAAACAAACGCCCAACAGTCAAGAAACCCAAAACTCCTGCCTGTCAATAGTCAATGTGTGCCCTGCGCTGTCTGTCTGCCTTCTTTTTAGAAAACACTGGGAAAACATGGTATAATTCAAAGTTAAACAAGCCCACGCAAAATCTCATGTCGAAACATCCTGTTCTTTCTTTTCTGCTTGCTTTCCTTCCTGGTCCCCCGGCTTCCCTCCCTATGAGTACACCTCTCTTTCTCATTTGATGTCACCCAACAGTCTGACCACATTTGGCTTGGGGCAAACGCTCTCCACAGGCTGTTCCCATGATTCCATTCATAGGCAACACTGTGGTCTTGGGCTCTAGTGGCAGATAAATGAACCCTCAGCTAAGGAGGGTGGATGGAGCCTCTGGAATGATATGCCAGGCCTTTTCTCATCTCAGAACTATGACTTGGGCCAAAACTCATCAGGGCAACTTTCACTCCTATTCTCACTTTGCACCACAAAATTGGAAGGGGGCTGGACTCAGAATTGAGTACTTGATGTCCATGGGCCTCCCAGGGAGATGTGCTAAGGCTGGGTGTGAGCGCCTGTGGTGCCCTCCTGCCAAATGACACACAGATCGGTGCAATGATGCCACACACATGAAAGAGAATGTCATCTTACATAATTGTACAGTTTGGAACAGATTAAGTTTCTCTGATTTCCCAATGTGGTTTAAATTACTAGAGGCACACAGGGTGGAGACAATCCTCACACTGTTTTTCACCATCAGATTGTACTGAGAGCTTCCTGATCATGGCTCATAATGAAGGAATTACACAAATTCCACATCCTTACCACAAACTTCCTTTTTCACAGAGAATTTTCACATTCATTCATCTTGTAAATTCAGAAGGCAGACACCATGTGGTCTCAGCTGACCCCTCACACCCTGTCTGAGGATGACACCCTACCCACAGAAGGCCAGTCAGCTGGATTCCTTGCATGTGATATGGTCTCCCTTCTCAACTCCACACCTCCCTACACTGTCTGGCTCGTGCTGATTTAATTCTTCAGGGTTTCAGAGAGTCCATGCTCCAGGCTAAGCTCATCTTAACCATCTCATGGGTCAATCTCTGAAGGCTTCCATAACCCCTTCTGGACTTCAAACTCCAAGAGGGCAGAGAGGAGCCCGTTTTATTTCAGACTTTTCTCAGTGTCTAAGCAGATCTTGGCTCATAAAATAAGTCCTTCAGAGCATTTCCCTTATGAATACAACCAAATGGGAGCTAGTTCCCAAAGAAAACCTTGACCCTCATGTTCTGTCTTCAGAGTCCTCAAATCAATTGGAATGTCTGATCCTTAGCCTGACAATCCCTTTCTCCATAAGAAACTGCATGCTCTTCTGGAAGTTTGCCTTCCACCCATTCGTCTCTCTGACAGGGGAGTCTTTCTCAGGCTTTGGTTACAATCTCCCCGAAAGGCAAACTGGAATGTATATGTTTTCTTTATTCCTAAGAGACCCCTGCAAACTGCGTCCATAGGGGATGCTTGGCACAAGCCCCCAGGAGCTTGCTCCAGCTGAGCACACACACTGCCCACACGTTACCACTCTGGTGGGTACATTGGTTGCCATGGAGATAAATGGGCTGGTAAGCAAAACCAGAGCCAGGGGAAATTTCAAAAAGTGCTGAGGGTCTTGTAACTCATCACTAGCACCTGGCTTTACAAAGCTTTATAATAATAATCATAGCAGAGAAATCAACACAACCATGAGGCTGACATGTAACACAGATGAAAACTAAAAACTTCAAGGAGGAAAATATATGCATATTCAAGCAAAAGAATCATGAATTACAGTACCATCAGGGAACCCTGCACCTGAGCAAAATTAAACCAAATAATTGGAGGAGATGGCTAAGCTTTACTTTTTTTTTTTTTAAAGAATGCTTTGCATTTGTGTTATCTACAACAATAAACACTTCTACTGGGGAGGGACATCACTATCTATCCATGTATGAGTTTATTACTACTGGTCCACATTCCACACAGAGCAAGTAAGATATTTTCCCACGATCATCAGGGCAGAATAAAAAGCCAAAATCTAAACTTAAAAGAACAGAGATCTCATACTCTTGACTACTAGACACACTGCCTCTTCTGTCTTACATACAAACAGATGTATATTACATTTATATATTTTAAAACAACATGAAGTGTGTGTGTGCCATTTACCTAAAGGCACAGAACAGCACCAACCGGTACCTTAGGAGGACACAGGGCCCCTCCTCAATCATGTATCCCCATACACTGCCTTCTCTTCACTCCAGCTAACCACTATCCTGAATTTAGAGTGAATTCTCTTATTTTTGGTACTAGTTTTAGTAGCTATATTATATGATGGATGGGTAATTTTTACTTGATGTAAACAGAATCATATTCTCATCACGCATGACTTGTTAATTAAAATCAGCATCATGGTTGAGATCTTCCCTTGCTAATGAGCAAGAGATTTGGTTTGTTCCTTTGAGGGGCTGTATTCTATTTTTTATTTAGCCATCCTGTGATTGGTCATGAAACTTACTTCCGGTTCTGGTAATAAAACCAGTTCTCTAGATGTCCTTTTGGATGACAGATGATCTACTAGTTTCTTGGGGTGCAGGTGCTTCAGTCTTGGCTGCAAAGGCTTGTCATTTTACCATCTTTGTCTTTTGAAGAATTGAAGTTTGTAATTTTAATGCATAATGCAGTCACATTTGTTCATCTTTTTCTTTTTCTTTTTTTGTTTTTTTGAGGTAGGGTCTCGCTCTAGTCCAGGCTGACCTGGAATTCACTATGTAGTCTCAGGGTGGCCTTGAACTCATGGTGATTCTCCTACCTCTGTCTCCTGAGTGCTGGGATTAAAGGCGTGCACCACCACGCCCTGCTGTTTTTTCTTTTTAAAAAAAAAAATCTCTTGACAACTTTCACAGGTATAAACATTAGACCATGATTATAATCCCCTGGCACCACCCTCACTTTTTCCTCCTAAATCCTCCCTCCACCGAACCCCTTCTTTGTTCTCACTAGTCTCTCATCTGTTTTGATGTCCTCATTTTCCCTCCTATTTTTCAGGTCAACCGTTTTAAAGTTTATACTTAACATGCATTTTTATGACATTGAGTACACTTGTTTTGATGCACAACCATCACTATCGTCTTTCGTTGTTCAGTTCGAAGCTCATTACCCCCCCCAAACACTCCCTCCCTCCAGCCCCTGCCAACTGTATTTTCTACTTTATGTCTCCATGAGTTTCATCACTCCAGGACCTCCTAAACGTGGAATCACGCGGTATTTGTCCTATTGTGACCACCTTACTTGACATAAAGGCGCGTGAAATGGTAGCTCATTAGAGTTGGGATTTGTATTTTTCTAATGTGCTAGTTTGACAAAATCAAATTTTTATTTTATAATTTATCCTTATGGTAATTTGGTCTCTATTTGTTCTTCATTGTTTCCTTCTGTTATTTTCTCTGGATTTATTCTTCTGTTTTCACTCTTTACATTAGGTGTTGTCTCTGACCTAAGGGCCACAGACTCAGAACTCACAGACAGCCTGTACACAGGCTCAGAATGCCCAGGCTGCATGCAGATGGCACTTGGGCCTTGAAGCTATAATAATTCTGTACATGTTTAGATGGAGGATACAGGCAGAACTTACCAGAAAACCCAAGTCAGCCCTCTAGGTCTTATTGTAAGAGACATCTTTCTCTGTGCTATGAGAATCTTTTTTTTCTTCGAGGTAGGGTCTCGCTCTAGCCCAGGCTGACCTGGAATTCACTATGCAGTCTCAGGTTGGCCTCAAACTCATGGCAATCCTCCTACCTCTGCCTCCCAAAGGCTGGGATTAAATGTGTGTGCTACCACGATCATTCTATCTTTTATCTGTGGTCAAAAGTCAGGAGCTTGTAGTTAGGGACTCTCATGACCCAGGAGAAGCACTGGGTAAAGTTGCTTCATGAGATGGAGGGAAGGGAAGGTAGTCATGTTGGGCAGGTCAGAGGAGAGATGGAGGGAAGGTAGACATCTCAGGCCGGTTAGAAGAGAATGGCACCTTGATCTATGCTTAGCTCATTAAATTAGCGAAACAAGTATGCCCACAATTCAGCCTTTACATTTTTTGATTTATAGTATTATTATTCAGGCCTAGGTAATTTCTAGTTTCCACTAGAATTTTTCCCCTTCACTTCAGTGTAAACTGTTCAGAAGCCTGGCTTGACTCCATGTGGGTTTCTCCCCTTTACAAGTTTGGAAGTTGTACTTCTTATTCTTTTTCATCATTTCCTTAGCTATTTAAACTCATTTACTTAAAGCCTACAAGTTCAATACTTTCAACATGTTCTCAAATAGAACCATACTATACTTAATCTGATTACTATCATACCCCACCTTGTCTAACTGATATGCTACTTTATTTATTTAGACACTGTCTCACTATGTATCCCAGACTGGCCTTGAACTTGTGATCCTTGTACTTCAATTTCCCAAGTGCTGGGATTATAGGTGAGTGCGTGAACACATGCAGAAGCCAGAGCAAGATGTCGGGTTCCCTCCTCTATCACTCTTCTACCTTATTTCCTTGAGAAAAAGTCTTTCACTGAACCTTGAACTCCCCATTTTTCAGTTTGATTGGCTGACCAGGGAGCCAAGACAAGAGTCTCATTCTAGCCCAGGCTGACCTGGAACTCACTCTGTAGTCCCAGGCCTACCTCAACTGTACAGTGATCCTCTGACCTCAGCCTTCTGAGTGCTGGGACTAAAAGTGTGCACCTGGCTTATAATCTGAGGAGTGTTATCTAGATAAAGTACCTCTAGGGGCTAGGGAAGTGCCTGCTGGCCTGTGGTTTGATTCTCCAGATACCTACATTAAGATGAAAGGGCATTCATCTGCAGGGACAAGTGTGTGTGTGTGTGTGTGTGTGTGTGTGCACCACACATAAAAATAAATTAAAATTAAAAATTAAATTTAGAAAAAGAAGCTACCTTATGAAATATCATAGTTTCTATAGTTGGGTTATGGAACCCATCCATCTCGGTCTTACTATAAATCATGAACAATGAAATTGCACAATGCAGGCTGGAGAGATGGCTCAGTGGCTAAAAGCACTTGCTTGAAATCGCAGCATGGTTATTTATTTCAGTTAGTATTCAAGGCTGCTTAAGGAACAACCCCACGATCAGAGCAAGGCACATACCTGTGAGGGTCATCTGGGTCACAGTTCGGAAGAAATTGAGTGATTGCTTCTGCTACTTCTTCATTTGATAAGACATCCCAGAGCCCGTCAGTGGCCAGGATCAGCACATCATCTGCTCCATGCTCATATTTGGAGAGATCGTAGACTCTGACCTGGGAAGAAAAGGAATAGTGCTACTTAAGAACTTGTGACCAAGCAGATTCTCTTCCCTTTTCCTGCTCAGCCTAGTGTTTTTCATGGATGCGCTGCAAGGCACTTGACTCTTCAGCAAGCTTGGGACCCAGGACTGCCACCTCGGGAGACATCCTGAACAGAGATATAGTTCCAGTCACAATTGTGAGTGGAATCAAGAAAGACTTCATGATTAACAAGAAAGACAGTAATTGAAAATATAATTCTTGAAAATATAAAGCTTGACGGTTAAAGGAGCTTGTTGCAATTCCCCAGCCCAGCACCCATGTTAAGCTAGATGCACAAAGTGACACATGTGTCTGGAGTTTGTTTGCAGCAGCAGCAAGCGGCCTTGATGTACCCATTTATTCATCCTCTCTCTCTCAAATAAATAAATGTTTTAAAATAAAGAAATATAGCTTGAATGATGAGTTACAAGCAGATACTGAGCTAGCCAGGGGATCAGCAAGGGGCTTGCTTGCTGGTCTTCCTTAAAATGTTCATTCTGTAAACATTTATGAAGGGCCTATCCTGTGCCAAGTTCTATAAATACGAAGAAGATAACCAATTTTCCTGTTTCCGAGGTGCACTTAGTCTGAGGAGGAAAGTCAATTTTGATTCTTTAGAAATGGCTCCGTGTTTGTCTAGGACTCAGGAGACATACTTTATTTAAGCACTCATTTGAAAAGCTTCTTGCCTTTCTTGCTCTGAAGCGCAAGGGGCTAGACTCCTCCTGTGTAAGAATAGATTCTGACACCACACTAAGGATTGCAGAGCCCCAATCCAGGTGGGTTACAAAGGACACATGCTTAATCTGAATTTCATGTGTTTTTGGATAATCTTGAATGGCATGGATAATTCTCCATTGATCTAAGCTCTTTCAAAAGACTAGAGCAGTCCTGGGACACTAGTAAGAATAGGAAACAAGTCTCCGTCAGGTTGGGCCACAGCTCCACTTCTGAAGGGTTAGTGAGCAGAGAGGAGCGGAGGAGTGTGGAGTTGCTAGTCCTTCCTGATTAGGCAGACCTGACCCCTGCCCATACCACCTCATGCACCGAGGACAGAAGAAGGTCAGTCGATGTGTCCACTTCACACCCCCCTCTCCCAATTTCTCTATCCTAGCTTCGAAAAGGCGGGAAGAGAAGAGGGTGGGCACAGCTGGCGCCTGTGGGTTCCATTAGACAATCAGAGGTGCTCAGCTCAGGCTGCGACTATGGAAGTCTAAGAGGCCCACCTCACTCTTCAACGCAGCCTCTGAAACCCAAGCCTCCTGTGTGTTAGACTGGCTTGCCCAGGCCACTGACACCCAAACAGAAACCAACAAAATGCCTACCCACAAAACCTTAGTAAATAAGCTCAAATGAAAAGCAGCCTCAGGTGCCAGGCCTCTGTGGTCGGTGGATTCAAAGGCAACAATTAGCTAATGGCCCAGCACATGAACCACACCCAGGGGAAGGGCGTTCCAAACATACTCCACTAGCTTCTCACATCTTCTCAGGCATGCCAGGCTCTCGTAAGGCTTAGCTTCTATTCTGAAGAAGGCACTGAGCCTTCTGAGCCTGCTCAGTGCAGTGGTTAAGAGGTTAAGAAAGGAGAGCTTCAATTTTCTAGCAAACAAGAAAGTCCCAAATGCTAGAATTCTTTCCTGAAGCCATGAACAAAGTCCAATAGGAAGCAACCAAGCAGCCCTTTGCTGGGTGTGTTCCAGCTACCCTTTTCTCCTTTCCTCTCCAAGGTCTCATGTGTCCCAGACTGACCTCAAACTTGCTAGCAAAGGATGACCTTGAACTTCTGATCCTCTTACTTCTATCTATTGAGTGCTGGGGTTGCTGGAGTATACCCCCACACCCCTATGTAGTGCTGAGACTCATACTCAGGGCACTTTGCATGGCAGACAAGCGCTACCAGTTCAGCTATTCCTCAGTCCTGGTTTTTCCAGGGACAATGTGTGAATCAATCAGCTGCAGATCCGGGTAATATGCAAGTTCTAATTCAGTTCTGGGATGAAGCTTGAGAGTCTGCAGTTCTCCCCAGTGAGGTTAATGCTGCAGGTCCATGGACTACTTTAAGTAACAGGGCCCGAGAGGATTCCTGTTGCGTCAAGTTTGTAGACAAGGAAATCCAAGGCTTTAGGACTCTTGGGTCTACAATCTTAGCAAATTTCATTCTGAGGGTCCCAGCTTCTATAAATGGAATTATTGCTAATTCCATTACACAATAACTGCTTAAAAGTGTTTGCTAGCTTCCTGTTGGTGATAATTTGAGATCCATTGAATAGAAAGTCTTAAGCACCAGGTGGTGGAGTGACTATCAGGAGGCCAACCTTACCTAAAAGACTACATGTTCCTTTTGGCTTTTTCTAAAACAGATGTTTCCAGGTCTGATGATAATATACTTCATTTCAAGTTCTGTCTTGCGAATAGGGTGCCAAAACCTATTTGAAATGTCTGCCAGTAAAAGAAGTGAGGTTGATTTCTTTAAGCTTCAAGCGGACATTCTCCTGCCCAGAACTCAAATGGAAATGTGGCCAATGGAACCATGTGGTTTATACAAAAACACGCTAGAGAATGTCACTCTTAATTCCATCGATAAATACAACCCTTCTCTAATTCTATTCGCATTTCCACTCACAGCTCACTAATGCAGTTTCATTAGCCAACATGAAAATCCCTTTCAATACCATTTTCCACATGATTTTTATGTAAATAATAAAAAGCTAGTAGCAACCCCATTCCCTGAGGCATTCCCCAATATCCTTTTAGGTTTTTACTGCTTCCCATTGTTTCCTGCCCCCTAGCCAATTTCCAAAGGACTTTGCCAACTTTCCACTTACAACTCGTGTCTTATACATTAACCTATGATGCAGAACATTTTGTGAAAGCTTTCAGAAAAATAGGATTGGTGTGTAAGTCATCCCACGCTGTGTTCATTTCCCAGCATCAAGGCCTCCAAAGGACGGCAGCCAGCTCTGGAGCCCTGACCTTCCCTCCCTGAAGCTGTTGTTGGCTTCCTCAACCAGAACCCAAAGTTCCCAGGTTCGATTTCCAAAACAGAGAAGCAGCTTCTAAATGAAGCCTCACATGGGTCCTGAGATGCTGCAGGACTAAGACATCTGGAAGAGCCTCTGCAGCCCCCAGTGAGTGAGTGAGTGTGTGTGCGCGTGCGTGCGTGCGTGCATGCATGTGTGTGTAATATGCATCCAGAACCCCTTTCTGGGAAGGAGGATAGAGAACATGGTCAGAGTTCCTAATGGTTCCTTTCTGTCAAGAAAGGAATGGAAAGGCCACATGAATCCTTGGAGTCTTGAAGTAACTTAGAGGAAGACAAAGATACTCTCTGGCTTACTAGGAAATTAGGTCCCAATAAACCCATTGTTAAGTTGAAAATATTGTTCATTAAAAATGAATACAGTGCACCTAACCACCAAACACCATAGCTTAGCATCACAGCACACTAGAGTATCAGTGTTTCCTCCCTGTGACTCTGTGACAAACTTCGAACTGTACCTGAAAGTGGCTGTCCAACACAGGGAGTCTTTACACTGCATACTCCTAGCCTGGGACAAGATCAAAGTTTAAAATATGGTGCTGAGACAAACAGGGGAAGGAGGGAAGCAGAAAAAGAATTCAAGCAGAGACTCATTTATAAGATGCTCATTTCATGATGATCCAAAGGGTCCAGCTTGCTAACTCTGACACATCAAAACAGTCACCAAAATGTAATGGGCTTACACTTGGCAGAGGTGGTAAACTCTGTCCTTTCCTCCTCTGTCCCCAGTGGAGTTACTACCAAACAGAAACAGTATTGGGGAACGAAAATGAATCTGGGGTCAAACAAGAGCCTTGGCTAATGTGCCCTGAATGAGCCGTGTGCTGACGACTCCCAGGGCTCCCAGCTTCTCAGCACTTAGAGAGGTGCTTAATGTCACCAGTGGCACCTACTTCATACAGAAGGGTGTGACAAGCGGCTCTTTGATACAGCACCTCCACTCAGCGCTCAGCAGCAGGCTGCTGTCTCAGCATTGTGTGGTGCGAGCTCTGCTATTGATGTTGTTCTGACAGCATTTCAGGGAGCTCAAAGGACTGCAAGCTCACTCTAGTTAAAAAGGAATCCATCAGTTCTTCCATTTGTCAAATCTCTGGTGCTTCTCTGGGACGCCCTCACAGCTTTAAATCTTTATCAGCTCAGCAGATTTACCAACTCTTTTCCCTCCCTTTTAGTACGCAGCATGGGATCATGGGCTCCTGCAGCTCAGATGTGGCTTTGTGGAGAGAAAGAACAAGAAACATATTGCTTCATGTCTGTTTCTAACAAACTTTGTGACTTACGACAAGCCAGTCCTTCTCTTTAGCTCTAAAATTTTTCATCCCTGAAAATTTTTTTTTTTTTTTGCTTTTTGTTTTGTAGACAAAGACAGTCTTGTGTATCCCAGGCTGGCCCTGAACTCACTATGTAGCCAAGGATAATTCTGAACTTCAGCTCCACCTCCTAAATACTAGGATTACAGACGTGTACTACCACACCCAGTTTTATAAAGTGTTGGGGAGTGAACCCTTGGCCTCATGCATGCTAGGTAAGCACTCTACCAGCTGAGCCACATCTTTAGCTCTGAGATCATTTCATTTTAAATGGAAAAATACCCCAAGGAAAATAAATGTTATATTCATTCTAACTTTTGCACAAAGCTGTTGAGAAGATCAAACTGGATCATGAGAAAGGAAGCTAGGATCCTTTTGCATTCCATGGTGCTCTTCAGGACCCTGCTTGCAGAGCCGTCACAGGCGGGCAAGTTAGCTGGTGGAAAGAAAAAGGAATGAAAATGGGCTCTGGGAAGCTGAGGTTCAATTCCAAATGTCTCTTTTATAATAATAGTCATTAGAGCTCTCAATAGAGGCGTTGGTAGGAAAGCCAAAGGTAGTTCACAAGATAAAGACCGCCAATAGGTAGTGGGAAATTAAAAACAGCGTGAAGTCTTGTCCCTCTCTCTGGTCAATTTAAAAGTTGGACCTATTGAGCTATGAGTGAGGTGCTTGTCTGGAAGACAAAATGCCAGCTCATTTCCTTGCAATCTGATAAATCAAGCAGATTGTTTAAAGACTGGCATGGTGGGCCACCAAGCTTGCATTTGGATTCTCCGTGGTGATTCTATCTGTACTACATGTCACGAAACCGACACTGAATCTGATGTCAGGAGAGTGGGTTTGAAACGCATGCCTATCTCTTGGTGGTCGGAAAAATAACTTTGCTCATTTACAATTTCAGAGTGTTGGAACCTCGTGCTAGGAATGCTGGGTGAGAGAGGAGCACTGATTCCTCAGCTGGAGGATTTTAGGGAGGAGGCGTTGGACAACCTATACCTTCCACGTGAGAGAAATGGCAGGGAGGGGAGAGAGGGACGGTGTGCTTGGAGATTTTCTTAGTTTAGCTCAGTTATAGAACTGGGCTTCTGCTGGGATGAGGCATGTTCTTTTAGTCTTTAGTGTCTCTGTAAATTGAAAGGTCAGGTATAGGTGGCCACTGGGCATGGTTACAGTAATGTTTCCAACGATTTCATGACAGGCTGAGCTAAAACTTGATGTGGCTGGCAATGTGACTTCAGAGCCTCAAACGACTCAAATGACATTTAAGTATTGAAAATAAGTTGGCTGCTCAAACTACCCTGCTGGCTGTTTGTTTTGGCTATGGGTGTAGTTTCATAACGGCAATATACCAAGGATATTCTCGATGGCTCCCTCCTTCCCCCCTTTTGGAGTCCACAAACAAAATAAGATCTAACAGTTCAAAAGCTTCAAAATCAGTGAAAGTATTGCTTCCATTTTTCCACACGAAGCCTGATACTTCCCAACTCTGTGAGCTAAGCTATAGGAAGGCACTCCTCCTGTGGGCTGGGACACTACCATGATATATTCCTTTGTCTGTGTCTCCAACAGCATGATATCACAGTATTAGTTACTGTACTCATTGCTGTGACCAAATGCCTTATAAGAGGCAGCTTAAGGTAGGAAGTGTTTGTTTTGGTTCACAGTTCCAGGGAACACAGTTCATCATGGTGGGGAAGACGTGCAGCAGGAGTGAGAAGCCTAGTGATTACACTGTATTCACAGTCAGGAAGAGAGTGCGAATAGGAAGTGTGACTGCACTGTAAGCCCTCAAGACCCATCCTGACTTGTTGGGAGCAGGGGAGATGGCTCAGCAGTTAAAGGCACTTGCTTACCGCCAGCCCCTGTTCAGTTTCCCAGTACTCACGTAAAAAGCCAGATGCACAAGTTGGTGCATGTATCTGGAATTCATTTGCAGTGGCAAGAGGTTCCAGCATGCTCATACTCTTTCTTCCTTTCTCTCAAGTCAATAAAAAATATATATTTTATAAAGCAATGACTTGATGGAGAAGATGTAAAACTTGAGGTGTAATCAGTGAAATGAATGTGATTCTTGACTCCTGTGCTGCCATTTCTGGTCATCTTCTTTACTAACTGGGAAATTTATGTGTACCAAAAACTCATGTTAAAATAAATTTTTTACAAGCTTTTATATACTTATATATCTTGGAGTTGTGTAAAAATTCCTTAGAAAAAGGGGCCATAAGAGGAAAAAGTTCAAGAGGCTTAACCTAGTGATTTTGTTTTCAAGAAGTGATTCCAGTAGCTTTACTGGAAAAAAAAGTTTTAAACAAACTTTTCAAGTGACTCCCATATGCATTAATGCAACAAATATATGAGACAGTGATATTGCATTTAATTAAAGCATCACAACTAAAATCATTATATTTCAGCAGTAGAGCAGAAGCTAACAATCTCTAAATGGCAACAAGTATTTAATACAAATGTGCACGTTGGCTCTCCTAGTGAGATTGCAAATTTTGAGTTTCTGTGCAAGATTATTCTCTTTTCTCTTCTTCTTTCTCTCCTTTCTTCCCTCTGTCTCTCCTCTCTCCCTCTCTTGATAGGGTCTCACTATGTAGTCTAAGCTAGCATGGAATTCACAATCTGCCTGCCTACTATGTGACTGTTGGGATTATAGGCAGATGCCACCACACCCAGCCAAGCAAGCTTTTTTGGTAGCAAACCTCAAATTTTGATCTTAGTTGAAGAGTTGGTTAGTAAATTTCAAGTAACTGGCTAAACAACCCAAGTTCATGCTACACAGATGCTACAAGTGATTCATCCCACTAGACTTGAGAGTTCAGAGACCAGAGGCCAAATCATTAAGTATCTCCTAGCTGAGATTAGGACGGATCAGAATCAACGAAGCAGCTGTTGTAGTTGGCTTCTTGTTGCTGGGACAAAGCACCCAACCAAAAGTAACTGATGGGAGGAAAGCTTTATTTTGGCTTACAGTCTCAAGAGGAAGCTTCATGATGGCAGGGGAAAGTATGGCATGAGCAGAGGCTGGACATCACCTCTGCCACAGCAGGTGGAAAACAGTAGCAGGAGACTGAGCTGAACTCTAGCAAGGGGAAACTGGTCATTACACCCCTAAGCCTGCCCCCAACAGCCACCAACTCCAGCAGGCCTACCAAATTACCACCAGATGAGGACGAAGTATTCAAACACATGAGCTTATGGGGGACACCTGATTCAAACCACCTCAGCAGCTCTGTACATTCTTAGAATGTGATGCTCCTCACCCCGACATATTAGAAGAGGTGATGGTGAAGGGAAGGGGCACATGGTTGACAGGGTGCATTAATCCAAATGAAAACACAGAAGTATGAAGATGGATGGGAACAAAGAGATTTAAGACTATTATCAGGCTGGGTGTGATGGTGCACGTCTTTCATGTCAGCACTGGGGAGGCAGAAGTAAGAGGATTGCTGTGAGTTTGAGGCCAGCCTGGGTCTACAGAGTGAGTTCGAGGTCAACCTGCACTAGAGTGAGAACCTACCTTGAAAAAACAAGAAAAAAAAAGAGAACACGTGGTACATGCCTCAGCACTTGGAAGACGAGGCAAGACAGTTGTAAATTTGAGGCCAGCTTGGGTTACAGAGTAAGACTTTGTCGCAAAATAAAACCCTCTTATCAGGAAAATACAAATCAAAACAACTATGGCATTCCACCTTACTCCAACTAGAATGACAATCATTAAAAAGTCTAACTACAATAGATGCTGGCAAGGATGTGGGGGAAGGAACCCTCCTTCACTACTCGTGAGAATGCAAACTTGTACGACCACTATGGAAAGCAATATGGAGCTTCCTGAAAAAGATGAAAATAGAGCTACCAACTGACCCAACTATTCCTCTATGGGGCAGCTACCCTAAAGGCTCCTCTCTACAATACAGAGACATTTGTTCAACCATGTTTATAGCAGCTCAATTCACAATAGCTAAGAATTGGAATCAACCCAGATGCCCATTGCTGGACAAATGGATATCAAAGTTGTGGTACATATATATACACAGTGGAATTCTACTTAGCAGTAAGGAAAAATGATATAGTGAAATTTGCAGGAAAGTGATTGAAATTGGAACAGATCATACTCAGCAAATTCACAGAAGAACAAAAAGACAAACATTACATAGTCTTCCTTAGCTGTGGTTCCTAATCATGTTCAGCTTGTATAGTAAGCAAACCTGAACTTCAACTGGAGGGACTGATAATAGGGATGGAAGGGGGTGTGGGGAGGGAGTGGGAGGGAGATATACACAAAACTAAATCCAAAATGAATTGGTACCATAGCACCCTTATGCTTGGAAGTAGTTTAAAAGATATAACCCTCCAAAGGGATATCGGGGTATCATCTACTAAGAAGGGCCACAAGGAGGGTGGGAAGAAGCCTATCCCTAATACAGCTGGCTTGTTTGTGACTCCAAGTACCAGAAATCAGTTACTACCCACATTGAGCTGCTGATCAGAGAGAGCTAAGTGGTCCTCAAAACTAGAAAGGCTTCTTTCAAAGTACTTGATTACCCACCCTATTGCTGAAGACACCACAGGTTGTTGTCACACAATATCAAGAAACCTGGGGCTGGGGCTGGCAAGATTGCTCAATGGTTAAGGTGCTTGCCTCCAGTGCCTAAGGACCTGAGTTCAATTCCCCAGTACCCAAGTAAGCTAGATGCACAAAGAGGTGCGTGCATCTGGAGTTCATCTGCAGGGGCTAGAGTCCCTGGTGCATCCATGTTCTCTCTCTCTCTCTCTCTCTCTCTCTCTCTCTCTCTCTCTCTCTCTCTCTCTCTCTCATATGTCTGCTTACAAATAAAAAATATTTTTAAAAAGCAATCCCGCCTGGAATCTGGAAGGAAGCCAGTTTCCAGAAGGTTAGCCCTTATAATGCTGGAATATGCTACACGAGCTGCCAGGGGAGACTAGCCAACAATGTGAGAAAGCAGGGGACACTGCTATACTATATAACCAGCATGACAAGATGTACACACCTGTGCAATAGTGGCACTCAACCTAGGTGGGTAATCAAGGGCTCTTAGTGGCAAGGAACCCTTAGCTGGAACTGGGATCCAAGACAAATTCCCATGGACACCAAGAATCTGGATTCCAAGGGGAAGCCCCACTAACCATGGGCCTAAAGAGAGACTACACACATAACCTCACCAAACTAACAGTGCTTATCCAATTTAACCTATGCTGATCTCACTCTCCAATGGAGAATCTGCTTTTATTTTTCAGAAGGCATCGGGAACTGTGGACAACCCAATTCTACCACCAAGACCAGAAATGCTGGCTGACTCCCTGGCAGGAAATGAACCACCCACCACACATCAGCTAGGGCTCATGTGAAACCACAGGGGAAGTGGAGAGATGAGTAAGAGTGCTGCTTCTACAGAGAACCCGACAACCTGCGCCAGGGTGATGGAGACAGACACTGAGGATACTCAAAACTTTCCAAAGAAGAAATCCAGAGACTCTTAAGATCTCAAGAGTAAAGCAGAGTTAAAACTCACCCACCATGGCTCCCGGAACTTTGTGGAAGAAGGGGCGGAAAGACTGTAAGAGCCATGGTGGTGGGAATATCCAGAGACATTGCCCCTCCCCCAATAACTGTCTGCTGCTCACACAACTCACATCCCTCAACCCCATGGAGCATACCAGCAATCCCACTGAGGAAGGTCCTCAGTGAAAAGGGGGCAGGGAGGAGGGAAACAGTGGTACCAATGCATGAACTGTACATTAAAAAAGTTTCTACTTATTAAAAAAAATTAACTAAACAAGAAAAACAAAAACAAAAGCCCTCTTAAACCATAACTAACAACAGAAACAGCAATAAACTCCTGTCAAATATGACCTTGGAGCTCTCCATTTTCCCTTTGTACAGGGGATTCATTTTTTGTGAGGCCTAAAGTCTATTAGGAAAAGAGAAGAAAAGTAATTATAAATACAAATGCAAATACTAAGGCGAATGTTTATTAAGAATGAGAGATGAAATCACAAACTACTGGAAGCTTGCATCCTAAAATGCTTCCTGATTGCAAATTTCCTTCCACTCCTCATCTAGAACATTCTACATTTTCTAACAACAAGCAGAACTCACAGGCCTGATCCGAACATAGGTCCCCATTACTTAAGTTTAATTAGCTTCTCTGTAAATTTGCTTTTACATAGCAAATCAGATTTCCTTTCTTAATTAGCGAAATAGCTAACTCATCAATCTGTATTAGTTTGTACTGGGACCATAGATGGTCACAGAACTAATATTATGAGATTTCACAGCAAGGGAAGGCACTTAATAGGAAGGGTTTGAGAAGACTCCAAGATGACTACTATCCATTCCTCCTCTATACAAGCACCCTGTTCCTCACATCAAAAGATGGCTACTGGGCTGGAGAGATGGCTTAGCGGTTAAGGCACTTGCCTCCAGTGCCTAAGGCCCCAGGTTCAATTCCCCAGGACCCACATAAGCCAGACCACAAGGTGGTGGCCCTGGTGCGCTCTCTCTCTCTCTCTCTCTCTCTCTCTCTCTCTCTCTCTCTCTCTCTCTCTGTATTTCTCTGCTTGAAAATGAATAAATAAAATATTTTTAAAAAAAAGATGGCTACTGATGCCCCTCTCCTTCCGTGTGGACTGGTGACTTCCTTGACCTACAGAATATGGCAGTGGTGATGCTCTAGGACTTCGATGAGAATCTGGGACCAGATGGGTGGGCCACGTGCAGCTGCCTCTGCCTAGGCTAAACTCTTCATTGGGAGCTAGCACGCACAGCCAGCCATCTGCATGATCACCCTGGACTTCCACTAGCCATGTCTTCTGATGTCTGAGCCAACCAATGTCTGCGTGGGGTGATGTGAGAGATTAGGGGAGACCAAGCAGTTAGGCCCAGTCTACGGTTCATGGAACATTCAGTTAAACCCACAGAGCTGTGAAAGTTAATAGTTTTGAAAGTGGTTATATATTCAACAAGAGACGGTAGGCATGTATTGAGAATAACACTCGTAGGCCTTCTTTTCCTAGGATTAGTAAAATGGGACACCCTGTAGGAACATGGAACTACCTGAGGTCTTCCCTTTGGCCATTGCGTGTCTAGCACTTGTTACCTCTCTTTCTGGCTCCCAGCAGGTAAGGACTAAGCAAACCCTTTCTCAGTGAGGCCCAGAGAAGCCCAGAAACTTCTACAGGGTAGACTTAGCCTGGGGTCTAGAGGAGAGAAAGAAGTCCATTTTAATACTACCCATGGCTTCCAATCTACATTTATACTAACTAGAAAGTGATTTGGATCCCAGATTCTATTTTTAAAATTGGCTCAGAAAACTCAGAAGGAAAAAGACATACAACTGTTTTCCTCTTCATTCTTCTTTGCCCTCAGGGTGAAAAGCCAAATGTCTTATATGTATGTGGTGTGTGTGTGTGGGGGGGGTGGAGGGTTGGTCCTCCTAGGTTCAATATCTGGGGCCAGGTACATGCTGACAGTACACTCCAGACCCTGGGAGCAGGTAAGTTCAGAACAGAGTCATCCATTCTACCACTGCACCATACCCATCACCTTTTTCTTTTTAAAAACTATTTATTTACTCATTTCTGCAAAGTGAAAGAGTGGAGAGAGAGAGAGAGAGAGGGAGAGAGAGAGAGAGATGAGTGAATGAGAATATGGGTACACCAGGGCCTCGTGCCACTGTAAACAAACTCCAGGCACATGTGCCACTTTGTGGGTCTGGCTTTACGTGGGTATTGGGCGTCAGGCTTTGCATGTAAATGCCTTTAACCACTGAGCATTTGCTCCAGTCCCCTCCCCTCCCCTCCCCTCCTCTCCTCTTCCCTTTTCCTCCCTCCTTCCCTTCCTTCTTTCCTTGTTTTTATTTTACTGTTTTAGTCTCTCAAGTTCACCATCAGATCAGTTGTTACATTAAAGAAAAACACTCTCAGCTTTACCTCCTTTATGTTCCCACCCTCATCTGGCTCCTCTGCCAGTTCCTACCCCTCCAGAAGTTCCCAGCCCACACACTGTTAGCAAAGGCATTCCCCTTGAAGCTTTAGGTCCAATTTAAGGGCCTCTAGATAATTAGTCCTTTGAGCTAATCCTCCAAGCTCAACAGCTCCCCAAAGCAAATTTTATTTCACACCGAACACACTCCTGCTTCCTTCTCTTTCTTGTCCTACTTATTCTGTCTTCGCCTCCCTTCTCTGAACTCTCTCGTCCCTTAGGAAAAAAGAAACCCGGTGGATGGCTAATTATTCTTTAGGTACTCGTACCTTTCATGGCCCCAAATTCTAGTTCCTGGAGGACATATTCTCCAGTGTTTTTCTCAAGTACTGTTGGGCTCAAGATCCATGTAGAAAGAACCATTGAAACTTAGTGGTTTTTAACCGAGTAGAAGAGGAGCTAGGACTGACATTTATTATATCAGGTTTAATGTGAGGCCTTTATATGTTATTAAGCATTAAGTGAAGAGAGAAATCAATGGGGGCTGGGGGATGGCTCAGCAGTTAAGGCACTTGCTTCCAGTGCCTAAGGTCCCAGGTTCAATTCCCCAGAACCCACATATGCCAAACCCACAAGGTGGGGACCCTGGTGTGCTCGCGCTCTCTCTCTCTCTCTCTCTCTCTCTCTCTCTCTCTCTCTCTCTCTCTCTGTATCTTTCTGCTTGAAAATGAATAAATAAAATATTAAAAAAAAGAAATATAAAAGCCAAAACCAATTAAGTCTCTTTTAAAAAAAGAGAGAGAAGTCAATGCTTAGTGGCCTTAGGAAAGTTACCAGGAGAATCACAAATCTCAAGTTTGTCATTCTAGTCTTGAATTCGAGATCCGCCTGCCTCAGCCTCCAACATGCTGGGATTATAGGCTTTTGCCATCAGGCCCAGCACTAGTCTGAGTATTTAACCACTCCACTGTACTGCCTCCTTAGGTTATTTGGAGGGGTTTAGGGATTTTTTTTGCATATGTGTGCATGAAGGCACACGTGTGTGAATGTGGAGGCTGTGGGTTGATGTTATGTGTCTTCCTCAGTCATTCTCCTCCGTATTCTCTGTCTACCCAGTGCTGGGATTACTGGTGTGTACCACCATGCCTGGCACTTTATGTGGAAGCTGGGGATTGGAGCTCAGGTTCATATACTTTCACGATAAACACTTGAGTGACTCCAGTCTGGAGATTTTGAAGATTTTTGTTAATTATAAACTTTACTATATGAACATATCACATGTTGGCCATATTCCTATAGGGCTATACTCTTCTGTCCCCTATCCCCTGTCCCCTTTCCACTGAAAGCCCTCCTCATTGGGGTTACTGATATTTACTGGGGGGGGGGTCATGCATGGGATTTTTAAAAAAGTCTTAAATATATATTTATTGTCCATAATGAGTTACATTATTCAGTGGGCAAACAATGAGTTGTTATCCCCAATTCCCCAATGCCCCCCCTCCCCAATCAGCTGGATATCCTCCTCCGTGGGCCGTCTGAATCAGTCCTTGTGGCAGGGGACCCTGGATAGCCTAGTACTCAGCCTGGTCCTCCTGGCCCAAGTGTGTTGTTACTGAAGGGTGCCATGCCTCTGGATAGTCTCCCCCACCACGGCTCTTACAATCTTTCTGCCTGCATGGGATTTTTTTAAAAGGATTTTTATTTTATTTTATTTATTTATTTTCAAGCAGACAGAGATAGAGAGAAGCGGGGAGGGAGAATTGGGCACATCAGGGCCTTCAGCAGCTGCAAACGAACTCCAGATGCATGCACCACTGTACATCAGGATTTACATGGCTATTGAAGAATCTGGGTTGTCTGCTTTGCAGGCAAGTGCCTTAACCACTGAGCAATCTCTTCACCCTGGGATTTTTATTCAATAAGCTTTTTTTCTCTCTATCACACAAAGATAGTTACCATTACTCTTTCAGAAAATGTCAGGACAGTCCATAATGTGTGTACATTTTTGAACTATCTTAATTGTTCTATTGTTATATTCAATCACCTTCTGTTTTATTACTATAGCACAGCAATTTCTCCATGTCATGACACAACAGTATTGTTTCTCATGGACTAGCCAGTCTGCAGAAAGCATAACATACAACAAAGCATACATTTTTCCCCCAAATGGGTCTTGGGGTTGAGGTACAAGTAGTCACAAAAAACCAGACTACAGATATTAAGATGTAAACATATGACCTTACATATTATTCATGTTTGCATGGGGGACAACTGAAGTCCTAAACAAAAGTCATTCCCTCATAACAAAAAAACAAACACAGGGCTTCCTAGAACTGACCATCTTTGACTGCACAGCGGGCCTCATGCCAGACATTTCACTGATATGCTCGTTTGTTCTTTGCCCATAATTCCTCCATGCAGCCCTCACCAGGCCCTAAGGTGGAAGCCACCTGGGCCTGCTGTGGTATTGCTGGGCTGGGGGCGAATCCTGGACTTTCAGCTCTCTGTTCTTTAAGAAAAGGTTATTTCAGATAAAAGAAAAATATTATCTAGATAAAAAAAATTCTCAGGAATGAGCTAAAAAAAAAAAAAAAACCCACAATACCCAGCTGACAGGAATCCTAAAAACCAAGGAGAGGAAAAACTGAAGCAGAGCTAGAGAAATTAGGCCTCTTGTGGTTGTGCCTGGCTGGGGCAAGGAGACAAGACTGCTCAGCTCTGCACACAGCCCTGACCTCACAGAAGAAGGCCTTGTTCTTCCAAGAGGCCAAACTGGGGCTGAAGGCACGAGCAGAGGCAGGAAAGAAGGGTGAAATTAAGAACCCCAGCTCTGTGAGGGCTCAAGACAGGCTCCAAAGGGGTGGGAGCAGAGAACATCTGGAAGTTGAGGCCTCAGGCCTGTGCCAAGCTGCCTGAGAGACAGGACACGTTGTGTGTGCTGGGCTGGAGGTGGAGCCAAGGAGCTGACAGTCTTTCCTTCTCCACTGGACTCTTTGGGAGGGTTCCCAATGAGCTCCCTAAACAAGAAGCCAGGACCTGGCTGCTGGAGGAGGGGCAGCAGCCTGCTCTGTCATGCAGGGAAAGCCAGGTGCTGTGGACCAGAGGGAAAAGCTTTTCCAAGTTCCCCTCTAGCCTGTAGCTTGCAAGCCTGAGCTCCCTTGTGGGGCCTCTTGTGGAATTCAGCTTTTGGCCAGAAATCTCTGCTTGAGAGACCCCAGAAGGTTTGAGGGAGGCCCCGCAAACCTGGTGGCTGCTCTCCAGGTTTGGCAAACTCCAGTTTTTTCCAGCCTCTTGTGTTCAGCAAAACCGAAAATGTGTTTGGCTAGAAACTCTTCTCTAATTTTTAAACCCCTGTGCGTTTTTTTTTTAACATAAATTTGATCCACATGGTTTTGATTTATTTATTTTTAACTCATCAAATCAAATTAGGAGTTACAATGATGAGTGGGAACAATGGCAATTTCTAAGAAGGTTTCTGAGCCCTTTTTCTTAGAACTCAATCACATTTCTTCATCCACCCATCCCCAACCTTCAAAACGACCAGACTGAGCTGGGTTTGAAATTTAGAACCCAAATGTGAAATAAAGATCTATGCTTGGCAAAGACACAGCCCAGCCAGCAGGGAATGTTCCGAGGAAGTCGCAGTTAGAATGTGAGGGGGGTATGAGTGCCTGCGTAATGAACACTGGGAGGGAGTCTAGTTTTCTTCATTAGATGGTTTCAATAAATGAACCTGGCTTTCTGGGATCCTAACAGAAGCCCCCTAGCCATTTCTCCTGAGTATGATTTTATCACCACCATTCCCCAGAGCAAAGGCATTTTAGCTTCAAGGAGTGGATATGGGGGTGGGGGTGGGGCGAGGGTTTGAATCTATCTTCTTTCTTCTGTTCTTCTTCACAGTAGCCAATCCGAGGGCTCCTTTCCCCCCCTTCTGATGGTGCCCCTCTTGCCTCTCCTGACTCTGGAAGCACTGACAATTTATGACCATTTTAATCGAGTGCAAGGGATCTTATGATACATACTACCTATCCATTATGCTAACTTGTAGGCACTCAACTCTATTTTATATAACACTGTTGGCTCTAGGTTTGTACACAGACTCAGAGGGTCATTACTGTCTGTTCCAATTACCCTTTCTACGACATCATCATCTTCCACTTTAGTCAGCGGTCAATAGCTTTTCTCTGAGGAACTCTGCCCTGCCCCCACTCCCAAGGCCAGAGACAAAGCTGTTGTGATGTTCAAGATGAAGGTAACTTCTCAGAGCAGCTCCAACCAATTCTTAGTGGGTCCCTAGGACCCTGGGTGTAGAAATTTCTTTGAACTCACCTCTTGCTCCAACGACAGTCAGGAGCTACAAATGCCAGCTTGCTACTTAATAACCTTAGGGAATTGTATTATCTCCCCGAGTCCCAGTTTATCGGTGTATAAAATGGGCTTAATAGCTGTGTTTTCCTCACAGGGTCATTATGAGGATTAAATGAGACGCTGCATGTAAAGTCCTCCATATGCTGGGTGAGATGTTCCAATGGTATAAATTCCACTTAGCAAGGAGTAAAACATTTCAGGGGGACCTGATGGGTAACGTGGTGGCCATAGCTAACAAGGATGTATTATAAACTTCAAACTACTAGAAGGTTTATTTTTCTAAGAGTCTATCTTTTCCTAGGGCCAACAGTGACACAGTGATTAGAAGTCCTTAAGTCTAACTGCATAGAACTTGTTTTTCTAAAAGTCAAACAGAACTGCTTTTCCCTGTATATTAAAAAGTATATGCATGTATGAACGGCAAGGAGGCTGAGAGGGAAGTTTTTAGCCAACTTGAAAGAGACTAGTGTTTCCTAAGGCTCCTAGGGACACTTCTGGAAGGTAGAAAGGTTCCAGAGTGTCTGATAAATGCTGTCCCCCAATGGATTACAGTTTATGAGTCTAGGTACAAGTCCTGTGCTCAGTAGCACTCATAGGAAAGACAGCCCAAGGTCCAGTATTTCTAACTTCCCTCTGGTGAGATGTTGACCAGAATGGAGGGACACGAATTACAGGAGACCTTGAACGTACTGTGTAGCTATGGTCCTTACCAGGCAGAACTGCTGTAGGGCTCTCAGGAAGACAGCACCTGCTGTCACCAACTTCAACCTTGGGTTCTATTGCCTAATGCCTAATACTAACTAGAGATGTTGATGTTGACTCCAGCTCTGATAATCTCATAATCATAATCTGCCAGAGAGGTGGGCGTGGGTGTCTACTTGTGCTCATGGACATTCGGGAGGGCTAGGAAGTCACTTATGGCCTTGTATAAAAGGTGAGATAGCTCAATGGGCTTCTCTTAAGAAATGTGGGTTTGGGGGAGCCTGAGGCTGGGGTGCTTGGCAGTGTGGACTGTGCTTGGCCACATCCTTAGCAGAACTCCCTCTTGCTGTGGTAACACTCCAGGGCTGCTTTGCTTCCAGACTCACTTTCCCAGAAAGCCTGGTTGTCAGAGAATCCTCTTGTAGACACAGTAAGCATCTCTTCCAGTACAGTGTAACATCTCTCTTTTTTGTTACCTTGAGGGAATTTATATTTTCCCCAATCAAAAGAGCCTATGCCTAATTAGGACAGCACCTACTGAGCTGGTGCAGCGGCTCATTCCTGTAATCCCAGTGACATGACGGGCTGAGAGAGGAGAATCTCAACTTTGAGGCCAGCCTGGGCCATATAATAAGACCCTTGTCTCAAGCCCCTTTCTCTAAAAAGCCAGCACATACTGGGCTTGGGGGTATAGCTCAGTGGTAGAGCATGCAAAGCCCTGGGTTCAAATGCCAACACCACCCACAAATAGTTTTCCCTCTAACACCCTCCCCTGCCCTGTACCGATGCTTGCTTGGGGAGATGCAGGTGGTTACAGATAATCACTCTAGGCAGTTCCAGCGGAAGACAGAGCTTTAATAGTAAGTTCTTCACACTCTGACAAACACTGGTGGTTTGCTATGACTTACTCCTCTCTATCACAGAAGCTGGAAATTAGCGTGCTCTCTTTTCCCCAACCTCTTTGGCAGTTAGGGGAGTGACACGGTTCTGTCTGGCCAATGAGATACAAAATGAATCTATGTTGGGATGGAGGCTGCCCCACATTTGTGCAAATGTTCTGTGTGGAGCAGCTGTCATCATCTTGCAACCATGATGAAAAGTCAGAGAAATGCAGAGGTGCTGTTTTCTAGAGCTGAGGTGCCAAAGCAATGCTGTCAGCCACCAAATTCCAGCTTTCTTACTATGTGAGAAAGAGTGAGCTCTAAAAAAGTATGATCAGATTTCTCTCTCTCTCTCTCTCTCTCTCTCTCTCTCTCTCTCTCTCTCTCTTTCTTTCTTTGGACACAGGGTTTCACTCTGTTATCCTGACTAGCCAGGCTGACCTCAAGCTTCTGGTGATCCTCCTGCCTCTGCCTTCCTGGGTGCTGGGATTATAGGCATGTGCCACCATACATGGACTATTATTCAGTTTTAAATTATTATTAGATTTTTCTGTAACATAGAAACAAAATCTTTCTAAATGATACCCTCTGAAAGTCAATAAGAACCTCATAATGGCTCTGGTATTGTAGAGCATATGTTTTAAACAAATAAACTTACTGATATGTTTTTCAATTAACTTTTCCACACAACACATGAATGCCATAAGCTCTCCAGATAATTAAAGTCTAACGAGAGGGCACATGCACACATGAGTAGCTGGGAGACAAGGTATGGAGTAAGAATGCCGGTCAGGATGTTTCTCTCTGGGGA
This sequence comes from Zapus hudsonius, assembly GCA_004024765.1. Classification (NCBI taxonomy): domain Eukaryota; kingdom Metazoa; phylum Chordata; class Mammalia; order Rodentia; family Dipodidae; genus Zapus; species Zapus hudsonius. The sequence goes on along the minus strand of PVHP010000398.1, from coordinate 88,642 downwards.
TCCAGGGTCTGAGGGAGGTCGGAATCCCCTTAGGAGCTGCATCTGAGCTGCACCAGAACCTGGCCATGGAGAAGACAGGCTTCTTGGCAGAAGCACTGATTATAAACAAATATGAGAAGCTGAAGGTCATGTTCAGGAACCACATTCATCTGGTTTGTGCAGGGAATGAAGATCAGATCAGACCATGAAAGCTTGGAATGGGGATTGAAGGAGTTGGCTTTTTTTCTGCCCCTCCAAGCCATGGGGTACCAATGAAGATTTCTGAGAAACTAGGAGTCAGAAAAATTCTAGGGGGGAATTCACCTGAAGGCACTATATGGGATGGTAGAAGGGGGGCAGAGAAGCCAGAAGAAGGCTATACAGCAATCTGGGCAGGAGGGGATGAGAGTATAAATCCAGTCAGAATGAAAATAGTGCCACAAGAGAAAGAAGTACAGGTAACATGTAGGCTATTGTCTGGATGTGGGTTGTAAGTTAGGGATGGAGTAATACAGAAAATATTTTATGTACAATATATAAACAAAATATTAGTGATACCTCTGGAGCTGAAGACAGGAATGGTTTTATGTAGATGTTGGAGTCATGAACCTTCAGATCATGGTCCCCTAGTCCCCTTGTCACTCCAATGGTTGCCATTACCCGGGCCTGGAAACATAAGCAGAGGGTCATCAGAAACACACACAGCGCTAGCATCTGGTTACATTACAGCTCCCAGAGGTAAGAGTGAGGCAGGAATGTTTCAGTACCTCCTGTCCATCTGTCATGCCCCTTGATGTTCGTTGATGTGGGCAGAGTTCTGCATCTGAGGCTATCCTAGTCTCCTAAGCTTACTGAGGTGTGGCTGTCTGTTCTTAGCTTTCTTTTGTGGAGACTAGAAGGAAAAGAAATCATAACAACTCCAAAGTGTGTGTGGTGTCTATAGCTACTGAAATCAGGCCAACAGGATCCATCCATCCATCCATTCATCCATCCAACCATTCAACAACTCTATAACTTTTGTTAAATGCTAGCTATCTCCTTAGCACCAAGATAGGCATTAACAAAAGATATAAAAAGTCCTGTCCTTGCAAACCTCAACTATTAAAGTTTATGGCTAGGGAAAACAAATCATTAGCTACTCCATGATTTTAACATTCCTGTAAGTTTCTTCTGGGTAGAATGAAACAAAATATCACTAATGCTACAGTTATGTGGAGACTTCTGGTCTAAAGCCCCAGGCTTTCTCTAAGCTGCTCTTTTGAATGGTATTAATGCCTTCACAGTCAGCTTAAAAATCTCTTGGGATGCCCAAATTTGACTTACGCAAACATTGACTGAGCATGTGCAGACACCAGGTAGGAGACACAAATATCTAAGGCTTCATCCCTACTCTACAGGAACTTGATAAAGGAGATAAGAGGTACATGTCTAACTAATATCTTATTAAATGTAGTTAAGTGCTGAAAGGATCATGAACAATGAGCTATGTGAATTTAGAGGGAATAAAATTTCTACTGAGAGGGTCTCCTGGAGGAGATGAATTCTTTGGTACTAAAATACCAAAGACTAGATAGGCAGGTACTGAGTGATGGAGTGTACATCGTTCTGGGCAGAATGAAACCCAATGGCCTAACCATAGGTTATTTAAAATAGATCCCATGTAATGTCATGGAATCTGAGCTGGAATCCTCCCTCTGTTGAATAATGTCAAGAGTAAGGATGAAGTAATATATCCTCAGGAAATGACAAGACAACATAAAATCTTCATCTCCATACTTGTCTTTTCAAAGGGTTATGGATTTTGGAGCTGCTCTTAGATCATAAGCAGGGTTTACAATATAGTAGAAATGAGACTATGACGTGTTTGTATGTGTGTGTGTGTGTGTGTGTGTGTGTGTGTGTGTGTGTGTGTTGGGGAGGACTGAGACAAGGTCTCACACTATAGCCCAAGCTGGCCTCAGACTTACAACAATTCTCCTGCCTCAGCCCTGAAGGCTAGGATTACATACAGACTTGAACCACCATGTCTAGCTCCATGAAATATTTTGAAAGATCTAGAGTTAAGGGAATAAAAAGTAGACGTGAATGTGACGCCTGGGGACCTGTGGTCAGGCAGGCTGCAGATGCCATCTGCCCTGCTGGGAGGCTGGCCAGGCTTCCCTCTAGGTAAGAAGTGTTAACTTGAAACATGGATGTCCTTATGGCTCTTATTCTCTCTCCCTGCAAGAGCACCTTCCCTGGCTGGAAAGCACACGTCAGCGTTGTAGTTCAAAGAATCGGATGCTCTTGCTAGGGACTGAGCTTGTTTACAAGAATACACACATCCCCACACACATCCTTGAAAAGCATTGTTGGAAATAAAAGGTAGCAGCTGTGAAAATACTCTGACATGCTTGAGTAGGAGTACGCAGAAAGGAAAAGAGACAACCCTGCAGGATCTAGACAGAGCTCCAAGCAACCACGGAGTGCTCAACAAGGATGGTGTGCTACTTCATCGGGGAGAACCCACCTATTCAAGCCAGAGGAGGTGGAGTGGTGTTTACACAGGCCAACAGGGAACAAAGCAGAACTCTCCAGCTGTCTTAATGAACTGAAATGACTGAGAATATCTTGGTGAATCAAACTTTCATTTAACTTGGAAAACCTGAATCTTTTAAATCTCATGCTAACAACCTAAGAACACATCGGTCCATATTCTTGTTTCAGAAAGAGCACCACACTGAATAGAAACTAACATCTTACTGAGTTCTGGAAGAGGAAATAAGCTCTGTTTTCTCTGCTTAATCCAGTGTTGGTTGTGGGTTTGTCATATGTAGCCCTTATTACTTTGAGGTGTGTTCCATCTATTCTAATTTTCTCCAGAACTTTCATCATGAAGGCATGTTAGACTTTGTCTAGCACCCTTTCTGCATCCATTGAGATGGTCATGTGATTTTTATTTTTGTTATTTCATTTTCTTTTTCAAGGTAGAGTCTCACTATAGCCCAGAATGACATAGAACTCACTCTGTAGTCCATGACTGGCCTTGAAATCCTACCTCTGCCTCCTGAGTGCTGGGATTAAAGGTGTATGCCACCACACCCAGCTATCTTGAAGTTATTTATGTGGCATGTTGCGTTTATTGATTTATGTATGTTGAGCTAACCTTGCATCCACAGCATGAATTCCACAAGGTCTTGATGAATAATCTTAATGTGTTCTTGAATTTGGTTTGTGAGAAGCTTGTTGAGAATTTTTGCATTTATGTTCATTAGGGAAATAAGTCTATAGTTTTTTTTTTTGTTGTTGTTGTGTCTTTATCCAGTTTAGAAATCAGGGTAATACTGGCTTTGTAGAATGAATTTGGAAGAATTCCTTCCCTTTCTATCTTTTGGGAAACTTGAAAAGAGTCGTCTTTTAAAGTTTGATAGAATTTGGCAGTGAATCTATCTGGTCTTGGGCTTTTGTTTGTGGGAAGATTTTTCCTTACAGCTTCAATCTCATTGCTTGTAATGGGTCTGCTATGGACATCTTTGAGATTTAACTTTGGGAGGTTATATGTGTCTAGCAATGTGTTCATTTCTTCTAGTTATTCTAGCTTTTTGGAATGTAAGACTTCAAAATGTTCTCTAATGATATTGTGGATTTCATTGGGTCTGTTTGTAACAATTCCCTTTTTGTCTCTGATTTTGTTAATCTGGGATTTCTTTTTCCTTTTTGTTACTTTGGCTATGGTTTATCAATCTTATTTACTCTCTCAAAGAACCAACTTCATTTGATTACTTCCGTGTATTGTTCTTTTTTAAAAATATATGAATTTTATTTATTTGCAAGTAGAGAGAGAGAGAGAAAGTATATGAGTGCCGGAGCCTCTAGCCACTCAAGTGAACTCCAGATGCATGTGCTACTGTGTACATCTGGCTTTATGTAGATCCGTGTATTGTTCTTTTAGTGTCCATTTCATTAATTTCTGCTCTGATCTTTATTATTTCTTGTCATCTATTGTCTTTGGCTTCTTGTTTTTCTAAAGCCCTGAGGTACATCATTAGGTTATTTGAGATCTCTTTAATTACTTAATATGGTCATCTATAGCTATAAACTTTCTCTTTAGGACTGTCTTAGCTGTATCCTAGAGGATTTAGTGAGTTGTATTATCATTTTCATTTGTTTCTAAGAATATTTAAATTTTCTTCTTGATTTCTTCAATATCTGTTATTTATTCAAAAGGTTGTTCAGTTTCCAAGAATTTGTGTCATTTCTACATTTTCTCTTGCTATTGATTTCTATTTTTATTCCTATATGATCTCATAGAATGGAAGAGACTATCTAATTTTTCTTGTATTTGTTAAAGCTTGTTTTGTGGCCTAGTACGTGTTGACTTTATAGAAGGTTCCATGTGCCACCAATAAGAATGTGCATTATGTAGCTTTTGGGTAGAATACTCTGCATATATCTGTTAGATGCACTTGATCTATGGTGTAGATTAGCTCTGAAGTTTCTCTGCTGATTATTAGTATATATGATCTATCTACATATAAGAGTGAGGTATTGAAGTCTTTCATTACAACTGCATCCAGACCTAAGTGATGGTTTATGTCTTTTAGTGTCTGTTTTATGAAATCAGGGGCCCCAATGTTTGGTGCATAAATGTTTACAATTGTTACATCTTCTTGATGAATTGTTCCCTTTATTAATATAAACTTCCCCTTTGTATTTTCTGATTAAAGATTCTTAGTGTGGTCACATTTTTCACCTCTAATGGACCTCTTAGCACTGAGTTGAAACACATTTGTGTTCAGAGGAAGAGTGCCATGATTCAGAAAGCATTTCCTTGAGTTGGGAATGGGGTCAAAGCTTACTCATCTCTGCCCTAACATTTCAACACCCCCCAGATCTGCTCACAAGTCACTCTTTAGTGGATTCAGCCATGCACTACTAGGTGTTTGCTTCTAACTGGGGCCCTAAGAGCCAATGATGGCCTTTGCCAACTCTGTCTGATCTCAGGGTGATGAGATCTCATGAAGCTTTGGAGTCTCGTTCCTGGACAAATAGAAAAGCAAACTTACAAAGTCTGAGTATGTACAGTGGGACGAAAGAACACTAGAAGGGGACAGAAAGCCTGTGTTCCACATTGATGCCATCCCTTGCTGGGTATGTGGTTCTGTGTGTGCTGTTTTTATCCCTCAGTCCAAGCTGACTTATCTACCCAAAGAAGATAGCACAGCCAGCTTGACCTGCCTCTGAACATGTCAGCTATAAAATGAGATGATGTATGTGAAAGTGATCATGTTTAAATCCATGAAAAGTGACTAAATTGGACAGGGAAGGGGTGCTATTTTCACAACATTGACTTTCATCTTTTGTGCTCACCACCCACCACCACCTCCCTACCCTGACACTCCCTGGACCCTCAAGACAGGTGACCTGAAGAGTGATGCATGTGATGTTCTTTCAAGCTGTCAAAGCTATAAAATCTCATGCTGCTGAGCAGAACACACAGACCACAGGCCATGCAGAAGCCCCAGCCGAGTCCTCCTCTCAACCCAGGAATGCACATGTGCCTACCTTCTTGCCTTCTCCATATATAAGGGGAAACTTCAAGTCATCATCCTCAATGGTTTTGTACGCCCTGTAGGGGGACAAAAAAGAGTTTTAAACAAGCTTGCATTCAATTAGTGACCCTCTGTCCTGACACAGGCTGCCAGGCACCTCATTTTCTCATCCATCTATTCATTCACCACAAGTGTGTCTCTTTATATAGACTTAGTCTCCATTCTTATTTTTTTTAAAACATGGACTATTTCTTTTTTAAAATATTTTATTTATTCATTTTCAAGCAGAGAAATACAGAGATAGAGGGAGAGAGCACCAGGGCTACCACCTTGTGGGTCTGGCATATGTGGGTACTGGGGAATTGAACCCAGGGCCTTAGGCACTGGAGGCAAGTGCCTTAACCACTAAGCCATCTCTCCAGCCCTAGTCTCCATTCTTGCTACAGAAGGTGTGTGTATGTGTGTGTGTGTGTGTGTGTGTTTCAGCAAGCCAGGAAATATGAACTGTATATACTTAAAGAAGGAGACTATAAGTTGGCATCCTTATAATTAGCAAGAAGAGGAGATGGATTTCTGTCCTTAGTATCTTTGTGATGACAAGTGATCCAGCAACAGCCGCTGGATTCATCTCCCAATTTGCAGCTGTGCTCAGAGGCGGATTGAGTGTGAAACTGCTCCAAGAGCCAGTTCTCACCCTCCGGGCTCCTGACACCAGGCACCCTCTTATTGGAATGAATGGGAATGGACTTTAGAGACTGTGTGTGACCTCAGGATGACAATAACCAAGGTTCTCGGAAATTCTTTGCTTCACAATATCTCTTGCACGACCATTTGCCATGCAGAAAGAAATTCACTTCATACTTCATGGGTTTATTCAAGATATGACTGCGTAGATAACGCCACCAGAAAATGAAGTTATGTCTTGCAATTTTTATCATAAGTAAGATAAACAACAATCAAACACTAACTGTGCTCACTTAGTGGTTATATCACTTAGGGCAAGGAAGCTTCATTGTCACTTTCTCCATATTCAAAAGGAGGATGGAGTTCAGGATGCAAAGAGTTTAGAACAGAGCTTACACTTATTAAAAGCACAATAAATGGCAGCTCTTGCTACTACTTACCAGATAATTAATTCCTTCTGCAACACTGTCCTGCAAAATAAGGCTATCCCTACTTATTCACCACCTCAAAGTAGATGTGTTCTTAGGATTTCGTTAATCAAACAATGCCAAAGAATTATCACAAGAACAGTATAGATGGGGTAGGTTAGACGTTAGAAGTAGATGCTATCCTCAAGCAAATTGGCCTGAATGTGGGGAAATAAAAGCCAATTTATTCAATGGCATCCCAATCCGACACACACTTAGGCAACCAGGGAGTGAAGCTCAAATGAAACTTATGGAAACTCCTGTTCTACCAAAGAATGCAACCCAAATTAATACGCATGCAGAATTAATGAGAACTCAGTATAATGACACTCATGTAGAAGATGCTATGATGAAACTCATTATTTTGTATGACAGCCCAAAAAGTTAAAAAAAAAACAAAAAAACTTCCAGGGCTGGAGAGATGGCTTGGCGGTTAAGGCACTTGCCTCCAGTGCCTAAGGCCCCAGGTTCAATTCCCCAGGACCCACATAAGCCAGACCCACAAGGTAGTGGCCTTGGTGCTCTCTCTCTCTCTCTCTCTCTCTCTCTCTCTCTCTCTCTCTCTGTATCTCCCTGCTTGAGAATGAATAAATAAAATATTTTTTAAAAAAACTTCCAAAATACACTTCCTTATTATCTAGGAAGCTACTTGGAGAAGTTGTTCCTTCCCTGGGCAGAGAATCAGTGAGGTTCTGCCTTCAAGTGCACCTGGGTTTACACCCACCAGGTTAAGTGGAAAGAAGACAGAGGGTCGCGTCTCTAGAATCAATTCAATAAAACATGACATCGTCTTCCTCCTTCCTCAGCAACAAATGACAAGAAGTGGTCCAGAAAGAATGCACAGCACCCTCCCCAACTCATCGTTTCTGGGTCCCGGGTACAGTTCATTGTTTCATATTAAGGTACAGTTAGCAAGTCTTAAGAAATAAAGCAAAGAAACTTGGGCCTGGGTGGGCGAGCACAGTGGTGGAGCTCATTCTTAGCATCAGTAAGGCTCTGGATTCCATCCCAAGTGGCAAAAAAGGCCATGAGCCAACCAACAAACAACACTTAAGAACTAGAACTGGCAATGTGATGAGAATCTATGTAATTTAACCAGAGCTAAAAATAAGCCCAGCAGATACTATTTATGTCGCACCTTCTAGATGCTAGATAGTAAGCTTGGTCATTACAGAGTCTCTCAAAGATGCTGCAATGTCCTTTTATTTTTCTGATGAGGAAACTGTAGTTCAGAGACATTGTTACTTTTCCAAAATCACATACCAAATTAGTGGTCCCAAACCAGAAAACACTCTGCAGAAAGGAACCTTCAGCACTAACCTTTGGGATGTCTCGCCCTAGCCGAAGATTCTGAAATGAGCCCCCTGCTTAGCAATCTCTCAGTTGGGTGGTCAGCAAATATCTGATTTTAAAAAAACGGGGGCTTGAGCACTTCTGGCAAATGAGGAGAGAGAATTTCCTGAGTGGCAAAAGAATAAAACTAATGGCTGCCAGGCTACAGAGTTGGCAGTGAAGGAAGGAGGGAAGTCATGGATGTGACCCTGGGTCTGCTTCCTTGCACACTTCAGCTGTGGTCACAAAGGACACCGAGCATGTCCTGCAGAGGACAGACTTCCCTTGGACCCAGGGGTCATTCAAGGAGCCAGCCATCCTGCCCCTTGGAAGACGTGTCTAGTCCCACATGGAAATAAAAGTCCAGGCCTGCGCCAGGCTCGCTTCAGGCTTCCAACTTGTCCTCAGCTTCCCTCTTCCTCACTTGGGGGCCGTGAGAGGACGGGGAGGGGTTTGGAGCTGGAGACTCCAAGATATGGAGTTTGTCTGCATGTGAGATTATTAACCACGTGTGTCTGCTCAGAGAATCAAGTCCTTTAAATTCTAAAATTTTGAGTAACGTTTAAAAAAAAAATTCCCAAACCAGACCACTCACAGGTTTTCATAATAATATAATGGTCCAGGGACTCACAGTCAAGTAAATACTAGTTATAAGATGGGAACTGAAGAGCACAGGGAACACTCTTATTTGGGTCAACCCCTTCATGAATATTTATGAGTCTAACTGACAAAAGGATGAGATGAGAAATAAAGGCAAGACTGCCATTTTGTTGGTTTTCCCTAATCAGAGACATTATCCTTAGCAATAGTTTCTCTGGAAATGCTGCGTGAAATATAAAAAACAAAACAAAACTAGCAAAAGAAGCAGCTTGCCTTGGACGTGTCTCAAAAGTCTGACCCACTCTCCCCAAGGGTTAGGGTGCCTTTGTAGAACACCTCTAGCCCGGGATGTGGTAGCACACACCTTTAATCCTAGCACTTGGGAGTCAGAGGTAGATGGGTCACCATGTTCAAGGTCAGCCTGGGACTTAGAGAAAGACCCTACCTTGAAAACAATGGAAAACCAGAGGATACCTCTAATAATGGCCTCTTGAATATAGTCGCCATCAGAGGAGATCTACAGTACTCACTCTCGGTCCATTCAACTGGAGAACAGAATTGGGCAACTCTTTCTTAAGCTGACCCGTTGATGTATTTGGTGTATTTTGTGGAAAAATCATGAAATGAATTCAGTATCTTCAGTGTTTGTGAGCTCTTAAGATATTTCAACTGGTTTTCATTGGACCTCTAAGACCATCATTCATTCAACACATCTGTTAACCAAGCTGACCACAGTCTATGTGGCAGGGCCTCTCCCTCTGATGGGGGCTTTCTAGTTTGTAAATGCCCCCCCCCCGAAATGGCATTTATCTTAAGTGAAAATACTTGAGATGTGGTTCAATTAAGAATGAAACTGTTCTTTTGATTTGGACCTTGTTCTTCAAACATTAATGGAGTTCCTACTGGCACTGTGTATCTCTTGCATGGCTGTGTGTAAGAGTTTTATGGTCAGAAATTGACACTGAAAACAAGCAAACAAAACTCTCCAGAGAGACAAAATGGCCCGACTCCACAAGAAAAATGCTCTTCTCAGCATAGTCTCTTCTAGTTTATATGGAGGACTCCATTGCTTACCATGTAATCATCATTTCAGGCCGTTGCTCTAACTCACCAAGGACTTTCTGAAGTTAGACCCTTCCATTCAAAATATTAGCTGTCCTATACTATGTCACGTGAAATCTGAGAAGCAACTATGCATCTTGGTCCAGATCACTGAAAAATAATGCTAAGTGGAACCAAGTCACGAGAGCTGTCCAGACTCCCTCAGCACATCTGGAACCACTGTGATTTGTTCACTATTTATACTCCGCTTCCCTCCTGAACATTAGCTCTAAGAGGGAGGGCGGTGGCTTTTACTCTTAGGGTTTGCCCTCTCCTTTTATTATACAACCGGGTGGACATGCTGTGCCTATAAGTAAGATGCTAGCTAAACTGAGTGAATGAATGAAGGCTGGCCCTTCTCAGTGTGTGACTTTCCCTCTAATGACATATCACTAGCCTTTCCTTGGCTGAAAATCAGAGCTAAGTCCTTTCAGCGGTAATTTTGACATTTGGATTAAAATTTTAGGTCTTCTTTAATTTTAAGTACATATTAATAGTCACAAAGTAAACAGAAATAGCACTTATGATCCTCTTCATGATGAGTTTCTTCAGGCCACTGCTAAATATACGTCAAAAAGCACAGCTGCTCTACAATGTATATGGTGTTACCAAGACAAATTTCTTCCACAGTAACTCATTTTAAAGGCACGTTTCCCACTTAAGAAAGTACCCTAGGCCAGGCATGGCGGTGTGTGCCTAGAGTCATGGTTACTTGAGAAGCTGAGGTAAGATGGCTTGAGCTTGGATTTTAAAGGCAGTCTAGGCAACACGCAAGATCCCAAGAACAAAGAGGAAAGAAGAGGAGGAAGGTGAAGGGGGAGGAGGATGAGCAGAAGAAGGAAGGGAACAAGAAGGTTTTCCCAGTCTTCGGTGGCATCTGCTATCCCAGCCAGAGGACCTCACCCCTCTACCCTGATTTTGACTCTCAGAGTTCTGGATTTGCCATCATCCACACAGATTAATTCCCACGACCTCCCTTCTCTCCTAAGGAATGACCTTTCTCTAAAGAAGAAGGACAGAAAAACTACTTGTGCCCCTAAGTTAATTTCCTTAACAGAATTTCAAAGTCATTTAGAAAGAATATGATCCCTTCTGGAGGAATAAAAGGACTCTCCCTTTGGGGACTGCAAAATCTTGACAATCCCCTCACAAGGCTCGGATGACATGCACCAGTGAGTCACATTCTTCCACTAGCCTCTGACATCTCCTCGGATGCCTCTCTTCCCCTGGGGACCTTTCTTCCTGAACTTTCTCTTCCCTCCTGGCAGAGCCCACTGTGGTGCACTGAAGCACCCCAGACTTGGAGTCAGAGGCTTGGAAGTCACATTGCAATCCTCATGTGTACTAGCTGTGTGAACTTGGGAAAAGTGAGAAAGTCCCTGAAAGCCCCTGAACTTGCCTCTTCAGCTGCACACTTCATGGGGTAGTTGTAAGGATCAAGTGCATATGAATTTGTCCTTTACAAAGGACAGCATGCTATTGAAGCAAGAATGGTGTCTCTGAAGGTCACAAGAGCCTCACCCCTTCCACAACACAAATGTGGAATTCAGACAAATGGCCACCGGAGACAGAAGTAGCGCATACCCATAAGGAAGCCACATCTTTCTAAGTAACTGAAAACCCTTTCTATGGTCACTAATGAGATCAGAGCACGAAGGAGAATACCCATGCAACTTTATCTAGAAGGTCAAGGCCTCAGAAGGATGCCTAGAACCTAAAAATAACCCCAAATCAGCATTGTTGGGTTAAATGAAAATAGTCCCAATGGAGATGTTTCTCTTTTAGCTGGAAGCCCAGTGCCCATCCTGGAGGGAGGAGACAGCCACAGGCACGAACCTGGCCCAGTACTTTCCAGCGGGGCTGAGCAGATGATGAAGATGGTGGGCAGAAGCATGGTGGTCTCAGGTCTCCAATGCTGCCTTCCCAGCATCTCAACAGCAGCTCGAATCCCAGGAGGTCCAGGAGGAAACACCACCACCCAGGCCTGCAGGTCAGAAGCTGATACCTGTCTGGAGCCCAAATGGCACTGGTAGCTTCAAGAATTTGGCATGACCCCAATTAAGCGATTCTATCATCTGCAGTGGCTCTCTCCCCACACGCACCCCCTTTAGATCTTCCAGGAAAAAAGCAGTTTGGCACTGGCAGCCATCTCGTGCTTCCTTTTTTTTTCTGCCAGCCATCTTTATTTCCAAAGGCATCAAGCCCAGAGCCTAACCACAGAGTTCGGGAAATGGAGGCTTCTTCCTGCTTCTGGAGTGGCAGGGCTGGCGGGCAGCCAGCTCTCCCCTCACTGCCTGGACGTGCTTGTACGGATCTCCTTTAAGGTCACACAGGGTTTGGCATTTGGTATTTAGGTCTTATTATTTTTTTAAAATGGGTTTGAAGAGCTTTATCATCATCATTTTTTTTTCTGGCTTCTAAGATTCACAGGAAATTCTCAGAAATATCTTAAGAATGCAAGGAGACTTGTCATGTTGGGAAGATGGAGCTAACCAGTCAGGGACACTGAAACTGTGGCAAGCTTAAGGAGGAAGGCTCATGCCAGATTTGGGGAGAATGAGTCCCTAGGAAAAACCTGAAGGGGCTGAGAGATATCCCATACTTGGTAAGTAGTTTGGAGTTTAGCTTTTATAAGGGTTTTGACCAGGTTCAACCTCTCTGTTATGAAGTAGGCTTAAATTATCTGTAAATTTAAGTTTGATTGTGTGTGTGTGTGTGTGTGTGTGTGTGTGTGTGTGTGTGTGTAGGGGGTGTATCATATTCTGACTCACTAGCTTCCTGGATTTGTGTGTTAGCAGCTACTTTCAATAGGTATCAATTGCATGATTCCTGGTGGGGTGGGTTCAAGGCTCTCCAAATAAATCCTACCTTGTTTTTCTTCTTTGGGTCCCTGGACCAAAAGCAAGTGTCTTTAACATTAGATGAAGCCTGTAGGTGCTACACTAGGAACAAGTCAGTGAACCTCTGTAAACATGGACAGCTGGATCCAGGAGTGAACAATAGGTTTCGCTGGTCAGGGAATGACTCAAATTCAGTCAAACACAGAAGACAGTTGGCAACGGTGCATTTTATTATACATACCTGGCTAAGTGAGATGAGTCAACCAATTTCCTCATCTCTTTAGTCACAGAAAGGAGGAGCCTTCTGGCCTCTCCAGGGAATCTTTCCAAAATGAGGTTTAAGCTACGGTCCTGGTTGAGACCTCCTTGGTATGGCTGACCCACAGTCCTTGGGAGAATGACTCCTGTGTGCCTGAGCCAGCCCTGCCCTAAAGCTTTGAGGAGTGGAAACCATTCCTTTTTTGTCCTGAAGACGCCTCTTTCCCCATCAAGGCTTATGTGTGACAGAAACTGGTATTAGAAAGGGCATATCTGACCAGCCTTTTGTGTCTTGAGGAATTGATCAGATTAGAACAAAGACATTTTGGGGATCAGTGGTAAGAAACACATAATTCTGCTACCTGAATGTATAACTAGCATATATTAATGTTTATTATAATATGTGACATATATTTTGGGATTTTTCTTCTATCTGAGGTTGTTTAATTTGTGGCAAATGCTTAGTTCCACACACAAAATTGATTTGACAACCCACTAATGGGTTCCTAGCCACAGTGAAATTTTGGGTAATGAACAGAACATGCTTAGCAGTTTCCAAATGAAGAAGGGAGGCTTTCATCAGATAAAAGGAGTAGGCTCTGCTGGACTCAATCCTAATATTTGCTGAAAACCAACTGGGTGCCAAGCCCTGGAACAGTGGCAGGAATGTGAAGTTAAGTAAGTAAACCAAGAAAAGGTCATTTCTTGACTCACAGGCTCAAGTTGAGTACCACAAAAGGTTTCATAGAAAAAAGAAAATGCTTTGTAACTGCTTTTGAAAAAGAGACTGATGTGCATGCAAAACAGAACCAATGATATTTTGGGATAAAACATTCTGAATGACTCAGAGAAATTCCAGGTTTTGAAATTATTTCTGATTTGCTGTTTTCTTGGTGTGCATTAACACTTGGCTAAGAGAGCTTCATTTTCTAATCAATGACATTAAGTCTCCCCACAGATCTGCACCACAAATGTGGAGTGATTTCAGCTTTGTCAGGGACTATTCATTCTGAAGCAAACATAAATTTCATTGACATTGGCCTTTTATCTTGCAGATCAAGTCAATATATATGAATCAAGAGATGACCATAACTGACCCCGTAGCCACAAATGGAAGGGCAAAAGCAAGCAGCACACAGTTAGTTACAGGAAGGTTTCCCATTGCCTCCGGGCCAGCTCTTGCAGCCCCAACTTACAGAGCTTCTCACACTCATCAAGCAGGGAGTCTTGCGGTGTTTCTTGGAGAAAGCACATTTGGGACTTTATCCTATGACACACCTCTCACAACTTTCCATCCATGGATGGTAACGCCACCCAGGGCAGAGGTCATGAGCCTCAAAGAAAGCAACAATCCTTTTTCAGGGTCTTCTGTCATATCTCAGAGAACACGAGAATTTGGCAAAACACAGGTCAAGCAAGTTTGATTGTAGGTCTGCCCCAAGCTTATTACGTTCTTTTCTCTGTGCATCTTTACAGGGCTACCAACCTGTGTCAGTACACAAAATGGCACAATACAGAAGAATATTAAATTGTCACTCTCCTGCCTCAGATTAAATTATAAAATTTTTGAACACCTGGCCCCTCTCTTCAGGTTTGAATAGAGGTAAGTCACAGAGAAGTTTAAATGAGTCAAACTCTTAGACTTTTTCTCCTCTTTAATGCTATACAGCTGTACAAGGTCACTGTAGAATTGGGTTGAACGTGAGGTTTGGCTTTCAAATGGGTTGAGTACAGTAAACTAGCAAACTCCTAATCTTCAAACTTAGGTGTAGTTTTTCAAAGGGTGATCTCATGCAACCAGAGGATTTAACAAAATGTGGAGGGGGGGGGGTACCATTTACTGAAGGTGCACAGGAAAGAGAAATCAGCAGTTTAAGAATGCTGGGAAGCTCCAGGCCTGGATTAACTCCTTCAGCAACAATATACAAAGGGAGAAGAAAAAAAAAGAAAGAAAAACTGGCTACCTCTGGTGGAGTTCATAACCCCCTATCCTATGGACAGATCCAGCATGCATAACGAGGTAGGATCCCCAGTAGGGGACATAGAGGAGGGAAACGGGGATACATTCACAAGATATGCTCATACAATGTATATAATTATTCATAATAAAGATATTAAAGAAATAAATTGGAAAGAAAAAGAACAAGAAAAAGGAAAAAGAAAGACAGGCTTAACTTGAGCACCATGCACTGTTGGCCCCCAAGGGTTTTAGCACTACTGACCCTTCCATCCGCCATGACTGACCCCTTCTGAACATAGTCTTTGGCTCGCTGCAGGTGGAGAAAGAAGTTCCCAAGTAAAAGCCCTGAATGGCCAGTGTCCAAGACTGCCAGTGCCCCAGGAGTCACGAGTCTGTTATAGAGCCCCAGCTGGCCAGCACCTCTGCAGCCTAGGGCTGCCAGGATTAATGTTTAAAGATGTGCAGGAATTGTCTGGCATGCTTTAAAAAAGCAAATTCTCAGATTTTTATTCAGCAGGTGGGGAGGAGCCTAGGAGTTTGTGTGTGTGCAGGTGTGTAGTGTACATGTGTGTATGCATGTTAGTGTATGTGTGTTGGAGAAACATGGCCTGGGTACACGAGGAGCCCAGATGCTGCTGTTGGGGGTCTTCCTCTTGCTCTCTACCTTAGTTTTGAAACAGGGTCTCTCGCTGGACCTGGAATGCATGGATTTGGCTATACTAGCTAGCCAGTAAGCCCAGAGAATCTCCTGTCTGCACCTCCCCAAGTGCTGGGATTAGAGGCACGTATGGCCATACCTGGCTTTTACATGGGTGCTAAGGATCTGACCTCAGGTCCTCGTGTGGAAAGCATTTGAGCCATCACCCCAGCCCCAGGAGCATTTTCATAATCTCCCCAGAGGACAGAGCTTCACTATGGCTACACATTCCTCATCAGTTTATAATCATCCATTTATGTCATGAGTATTTGCTCATAATGACTGTAAGCACCATGAAGACACAGGCTGTTCTATTCACTCCCCACCCCCATGCAAACACACATCTGGTCCAGTAAGTGATAATGTTGAAACAGATCACTCTATAGAGTCAAAGTCCTGTGACTCATCTTTAAGTTACTAAGCATAATACAGAGAATATATATTTTATGTTTTTTTGATGTAGGGTCTCGCTCTAGCCTAGACTGACCTGAAATTCACTATGTAGTCTCAGGGTGACCTTGAACTCACAGTGGTCCTCCTACCTCTGCCTCCTGAGTGCTGGAATTAAAGGCATGCTAAATTTTTAAAAGTATATTTATTTATTTTATTTATTTATTTACTTGAGCAAGAGACATAAAGGAAGAGGCAGACACACACACACATACACACACACACACACAGAGAATATGGGTATGCTAGGTCTTCCTGACTCCATTCACGCTCTACTTTGTGCATCTGACCTTTACGTTTTCACCCCTTTGGGCTTCTTCCTGTGCTGTTCTTTGCAAAGAAGTCCATTCCCCTGTCCTGACTCCTCTGAAGCCATTCTCCAACCCAATCTCCCCTCTCAAAACAATGACTTCCTCCATCACTGTCACAGGTCTTTCATTTCCCCCCTTTTTAATAACCTCTATACATCCTGCCTGGCTTTCCTTAGTTTTCTGTACAAGGTTTGACAGACCCGCTTTCCCCACTGCTGAGATAATAAGGATTTAAAAGTGAAATGATAGTTTCCAGTACATTTCCAGGAATCCAGGTATTGGACCATCTAGGAATATCATGGAGACCGGCATGGTCCCTTGGTCAGCTCTCAACTGCAGGGGGATATGCTCTGGCCACATCCCCGCTGCTCAGGTAAGACTCAGGACTGCAGGACAACTTAAAAAGTTTAGCACCCAGACAAACAGCAAGTCAGAGTACAGACTAGAAAAATCCCATAAAGCAGAAAGTGCCCTACCAATGAGGAACCAGTGACAAAGGGGTTGACATGAGGCTTTGTTGGTGGTGTCTCTTCTCCTCACAGGTTAGATTTCCCCTCACATTGCTGAATCTGTCTCTTTACCTGTGCTGCTGTGAGGCACACCTGCCAGGCAGAGGTGGCCAGAATAACCTGACCTTGCTTCTGTCACTGGCATCTTTCAGTTACCTTTCTTCCCTTTGTGTATGTAGCTCCTCATAACCTTGGGAATCAAGCATCTTAACACATACTGGCCAGTGAATCTTGGGATCCTGCTTCCCATAGTGTCTAACCATTATAGCAGCAGACATTCATCCAGCACTTACTACCTGCCAGGAGTTTTGCTACAGCATCTGCCATACTAACTTATGGCATCTTAGCCACTATTCAGTACTGTAATCAGCTCAGTTATAATGGAGAATATTATATATATCATCATATATTATATATACACAATAGAGCTCTAGTTATAATGGAGATGCCACACAGCTACACAGGTGAGGACTGATCCAGCCAGGCAGGCTGGCTTCACCATCTCTGTTCTTAACTCAAGATCTCATATGCAGCCAGTGTAAATAAAGGTCTCCCAAATATGAAAAGGATGCCCCAGAGGTCCAGTGATCCCAAGGACACAGGCTAGTTTCACAGGGATTTCTGTAGGTACTTGACATTCCAGTGACTCGGAGCTTCGTGAGCAGGATTTGTATACTGTCCCCAAGCAAACCTTATGGGAGATGAGCAGCAGACATACCCTGCTTAGGAAGGAGCTTGAGGATGGATAAAGGTAAACTGTGCTATACTATGGTTTGGGTGGGGGGTGGAGAGAAAGGCTGGGAAGTGGCTTGGTCACTTCAGAACTAGCCAAACAGTTATCATAGTTCTAGAAGTACAGAGACATGAAGGCGTGTATATGTGTGCACAGAGGTGCTGGATTAATAAGGAGTGAACTGCTGGGCATCCCTTTTCTTTCTCCTCCTTGCGGCCTGACAAAGCCTGTCTGTCTTGGTTTGCAGTCATTTGTAAAGACCCCATAGCTTCCCCTGGCCTTGAGCATGGGGTGGGAGAGAGAAGTCGTTTATCACTGTTAGGACATGTGCCCCACATAGCAGGGCCCGCTTTCTTCTCTGCTGCTCCAGCAGCGAGAGCTGCAAGTCTTGAAAAGATGCAGAACGTGCAAGTTATCATTCATCATTTTGGTTCTGTGAGCTGGAGAGAGGCCCCCTCCACATGGTGCTGACCCATCCGGGCTCCAGGACTCCACCCCCACCCCACCCTCCATTTGGAATTTAGAACAAGACAACTCTGGAGATGCCTAATCCTGATAGATTCTGCTAATCTACCGATGCCTGGGATTAAGATTCTCTGAACTAACCAAACCCCCATCCCTCGGCAGAGTCATGCTACCGAGGTGGCCTGCAGTCATTTAACTGGAAAAACACAAGTTGCTGAGAGGAAATGAAGACAAGATTTCACTAGGGAAAGTGAAAGGCCTGCTTTCTTGTGAAGCAATTATAAAATTAAAGTGTGATATTTCTCTGGTGAGTCTGAAAGCTGCCCCGGGTGGTCTGTGTTGGGACTGGTAATCTGGTGGTACTGAGAAATCCTCGTGTGCCCCCAAACACCACCCAGAGACACCTGCAGGTAAATTTTCACAGATTGGGTTAAGAGTGATTGAAAGCAAAAAGAAAGGGAAGTACAGAGTTTGAATTTTTCAATTACTCTGTAAAACTCAAGAGTCAGGCTGCTACAAAATGTAGGCTTCTAAGTAAGGCTAATAATACCAGGCTAATTAGACCCACAGGCATGGCCAACATATAAATTTAAGCTCCAAAGAAGGACAGTGTCCCTTTAAAAACTGCCTGGGGATCAGTGGGCAAGCTAATGAGGAGTGTCAGTTGGGTAGCTTTATTAGGTGATGCCAGCGAGGAGAGAGCCTGGGGTTCCTGTAACTGGGCTTCTGGGCTTGAGTCAATAACTCAATTTGTATTAAATGCGGTGCAACTCTGGAGTTGGCTTCAAGCATTCTGTGGCACTCTTCGATGCTCAAGTGTACTCGCAGAGGGCACAGAACACAGCAGTAAAGAAGAGAGAGGCTCTAACTATAATATTGGTGCAACTTGACCCCGCAGCTCCACAGCACACTTAAGGCTGCCTCCAGGGAGTTTTTCTCTCCAGAAAATGCTTAGATTATTGGTAAGAAGCCCAAGGCTGTGGGGTTGTGCCTTTCATCACTGAGCTGGGCTCCACAATGCAGACTGAGAAGAAAGGTCACCCAAAACAGAATTGCAAAGCTTGGAAGTGAACTTACTTTTCAATCAGATCTGCATGATCTGAACTATTTCCCAAGCAAGTCAAAAGAAAAACAAAAAGCAAGTGGACTGAAAATGGCAACAGCTGGTACCAATACAGGAGGGGCTGCGGGGCAGAGTGGGGAGAGGAGGTGAGCTACAGCTTTGGGCAGATGAACTGGGGCTTCTTCATGGTCATCTGCTCCCCAGCAAGTGACAGCTGGAGTCAGAGCCAGCCATTCCTAAGCACAATGACTAATGTCCCTAGAGAAGAGGGCAGTTAAGTGAATCCCCGCCCCCAGTTCCCTCAGTCTGGCTCAGTGGGGCCAGAAGCTATGGTGTGCAGCCTCTGCCCTTTGGCTCTTGCTGCCTGGAACTCAGCTTTTGAGAAGCCCTGTGCTGTTACAGACAGATCCTTGCACCACACTCCCCTCCCCTGTAGATCCACACTCTCCCATCATCCATAGCTTCGCCCAACAGAACTTTTCTGTGATGATGTAAATGTCCTGATATGCAACATCCAATTTAGCATCCACTAGCCACGCATGGCCCCAGAGCAAGTAACATGTGGTTAGTGAGCACTGGGAAATTAATTTTTAATTTTATTTAATTTTTAACTAATTGAAACCTAAGTGGCCACATGTGGCTACCGGCTACTGTGTTGGGGAGCAAAGGAAATGGAAAAGGTTCCATTTGCCTTCATTAAAGTAGGGAGGACTGAATGGAGAAAATGATGGCTGACTCCGCTTGGTTCCCAGTGGAAAAGTCCTGATTTGCTCATAGTTTTAAGGGAAACAGAGGAGTGGAAAATTATCCTGACACATCATTAAGTTAGAATCATTAAGTGTTAAGGGCTGCAAGAGACAAGAATAAAGGCTACCACCTCTGGAATCTTTTTTCCAGAGGCTCTAAAAAGGCAGAACAAAGCTTACCCCTCCTTATACACACACCACACTTAAAGGTGGACATGGAGGAGGAAGGGAAGCGTTTCACAAATAAAGAGACCTTGGCCAAGTATCAAAAAGTCTGTGAGCCTCAGCGCTCCTACTCAGTAAACCATCTGATCTGATGTTATCTGTTACAACCTGGCCTCTGAAAACAAGAGCATCACGAAGGTTCAAAAGGCCTTGCTTAACGGAAGAACACTGGTGCACGTTGCTTATACTCACAGCCATCTGGAAGCGATCTCACATTCATACGGTGGACTTTTCTTCTTTGGTCCTTGCTCTCTCTACAAATCCCATCAGCCCAGGAACAGCTGCTGGAGAATCTGGCCTGAAGCCAGGGGTGAAGTCACAGCACATTCCCACACCAATGTCATCCTGCGCTCCCCCACCCACGGGCTGGCTTGTCACCCCATGTGGCTGGATACAAGGCACAAAGAACACTGATCATACATGAGAAAGCGAAATTACCAGCGGGGACGTGGTGCCACAAAGCCAGCTGTGAGAAACCGTTGTTTCATGTTGGTAACAGAGGTTTGCCCGGAAATTATGGCCTGAGACAGCTCAGAGGGCTGCAGGTTGGGCCACAGAGCTCTGGAGATGACAGAATGCCAGCTCTAGTGTACGTCCTTCGAGAGCACAAAGAACTGGGAAGGAGGGGCACTGGCTTGGGCATTCTGGCACCAGGACCAATGACACCAGGCACAGAAGGTGAGAGCAAGGAGAGGCCATCCCAGGGACCCAGTTAGTGCTGGGCGCAGACAAAGGCTTTGTAAATCACAAACTATCTGAGGAGAGGGGAGAGCAAGGGAAGAAACCAGTTTCTTGGTGACAATAACCTTTTGTCCTCTAAACAATCTGGGCCTTCCAAGCTGCTCCACAGTCTCTGAGAAAGCAAGAGGGTGGGAGCAAAAGGATCCCCGACAGGAGGCAACAGACTCATCTTTAATTACCAGACAAGGCTTCGCAGAGCTGACATCCTCTCCCACACTTCCTCCCTCCTGCAGACACACCACAGAATGCTGGCATGCTATTCCTCTAATGAGAGCAGTCAATTTCCCTAAGCACTGGAGCCTTGGTTCTTTGAGGACCTTGCCCCACGATCACCCCCCCACACACACACACACAAATCACACAGTCTCTGTGTGATGGGGAACATTGCAGTTTAATTTGGCCAATGGTCACATAAGGAGCTAGATAACTCATTGGCTCTCAGCTCCTAAAATGTGTCACTTTGCCCTCTTGTCCCTTAAAAGACTGCCAAGGAGACTGCAATCCTACTGAAGAGAATAGAAGTCCCTGCCCAGCTCTCTATCCCATTCAAAATGGAGTAAGAATGGCTGTTTTCTACCCTGAAGGAAAGGTGACTGGCAGACTGCACCAGAAAGTCCTTGAAGACTCAGAACCCAGGTCACAGACTTGATTCTGACTTGTACTTTGGTGGAAATCGAGCAAACCTCCAAATCCCTCTGAGACTTTATTTGTTCACTGTGACATGAGAACAAAGGTGGGGGCACATTCCATAGTTGGCAGCTCAGCACAGTACAAGTTATGTAGCTGGTTCATATCCCAGCCCTTTCTCCTATGAGTCTGGTGACCTTGACCAAGTTAACATCTGCACTTCAGTTTCCTCATCTGTAAAATGTACTTAATTTATTAGGCTGCTTTAAAAGTAAAATATGAGGAATTAGAAAAAGCTCTCATCATACGGCCTCACCTAATAACTGTCAACCAGGCCCATTATTATCATGATTAATGGGGGCAACAGGGAAATAAAGATCTCTACTAGGAATTTACTACAAGGATTAAGCAGTTGAGCAGTGGGTGGACCTTTTGTTAGACATTTCAGAGACATGAGTTCATAGCCCAAGGCTTCCTCTGAAGCCAAGAAACACAAAGGCAGGACGAGGTAAGGACATCTGAATCTGAGCAGGACACATTTCCAGTGCTCATTCGTCTGCAGGCCACTGCTTCTATCCACTTGGTAATCATTTAAGGCTTTAGTGGGAAAAGAAATAGGCTATATATTCTCTCACAGGTTTTCAAACCTTCTCTTCTGTAGACAACGAAGAACCATAACTGACCCCATTCTTAATAATAACTGCTTGAACTAAGGCTTTCTGTCATAGGTGGAAATATTTTTAAAAGGAACTCATGCAAGTTGGGGTAGGGTGGGGGTTTATACAGCTATAGCGTACACTAGTTTTAAACTTCTCAAGTCCTCCAATGATGTTATAAAGGACTTTCCTTCTCCATGAGTCCCATGTTGAAATAAAAGAAAGAACAGGTTGGAAATACACAAGGAAGTACATAAATCTCTATGCAAAGACAACTTGGGAGCCGACAGCCGCGTTGGGAATTACCCTGAAAACAAATCAAATCATGTCTGGCTGAAGCCGTTCTCAGTCTTGGCTACTCAATTATTTAGTACCTTCTGTGAAGTTCCATACAATTAAAAACAGCCCACTTACAGACTGCCTGTCTGCAAAAGACCATGCTGACACACACGGGAGAGGGGTGGGAGATGACCCATTTCTCTAACAAAAGGCCCACCCACTGCTACACAAGTGCATGTGAAGTTGGGTACAATGCAGTCCCTGAACTTATATTGAAAAACTTATAAAATGAGGGGACTTCAGTCATTTGCTAAAGGGAAAGATATACAAGCCATTCAAAAACAAAACATTAACTATAGCTTTAGCAGATTAGAAAAGGATACACACCCAAACCAAACACTAGCCTCATCCCAGTGCGAGCGAATAGTTACAACCTTTGAACACATCTCTCCCAAAGCCAGGAGGAACCATTACCCTCTCCCCCAAGCCCCCCTATACAACACTAAGTACCTGAAACAAAAGCCTAGGCAGGACATGTATGTTTGATCTCACTGCTTCCATTAAACATACATTTAAGGTTTAGAAAGAGAACATACAGGAAGCCTTTCTACAAGTTCAAGATGTCTCAAAAGCAAATTCATCTCCATTCTTCTCATGGACCATCCAAGACACTGACCTGCCCCTTCCCTTCTGTCCCCTACGCTCCTGCTGCCTGTCTAATATGTGACAAGCGTTGTTCTGGGTACTGGTGTCGCTTAAGGAGCTTGCAGACTAATTGGGAAGAAATACTTAAATAGGTCATTGGAGCCATGGATGCTATTTACTATCCCTTGTAGGTAACCCCTGGCCTAAATCATTGTTTATGGTTCATGTCCAGTTTTATTCTTGTATATTCACCCACTTCTACTTAGATCTCCAGACCTCACACATATATTTCTTTAAAATAAATAATTAGGGTCAGGCGTGGTGGCACATGCCTTTAATCCCAGCACTTGGGAGGCAGAGGTAGGAGGATGGCTGTAAATTTGAGGCCACTCTGAGACTACATAGTAAATTCCAGGTCAGCTTGGGCTAGAGAAAGGCCCTACCTCAAAAAAAAATTAATAAGGAGATTTGCTGTATGGACAATGTGTGGGTCCCATTCCCCTCGTGTTAGACGCATCTTTCTGTGAAAGCTTTCCCCTGGCCACCTGAATCTGTTTTCTGGAGTCAGTCTACTCCAAATTTAAGATAACCTTCCAAACACATCTCTTCCATTTGATTCTCCCATTCAGGAATACTCATAGCAACATATAGCCTCCCACAGTAAATCTAAATAGCTCTGTCTGGCTTCCTGCACCCCTGTTATGTCCCGCCATCTCTCATCTGGTGTTTGGTCATTCTCCTCGGTTGTAGATCTACTCTTTGTGTGTTTACAGCCACAAGCATTTCTAACTTTCTTGCCATTTTCCAAAATTATACAATACCTGGACCAAGACCTCTGTCTCCAACCCACTCTCACACTTACTTTTAACTTTTCTGCATAAAGTGCTGACTTCGCTGACAATGCAAATGAATTTATAGGAAAACTCAATTAGCGTTAGAATGACTGTCAGACATCAAAACTCAGAGCTGCAAATAGCATGAGCTCTTCCTGATAAATCCATTCCTGTTTTAGAGCAGGCACAAATATTTTGGGCTCAGTGGGCCACAGACTCTTGTAACTACAAGGTACCTTGTGCCACTATGAACTCGGCCCTTTTCCTAAGTGAGCAGGTGTGGCTGTCTTGAATAATTATTTACAGAAAGAGGTAGTGGCCAGACACAGGCTCGCCGGCCATAGTTTGCTGACCTCCCTTGAGAGGAAGACTGGACCTGGGTCAGACCTGCTTTTTCAGTTGGCAAAGGACAACCAAAAGTCTCTCAGACCACATGTCTTCTGTCTCTCTGAGTAGTTCAACTTGCTCCTTCCTGACCATCTGTGCCCTGGAAACAGACACCAGCTTAGAAGGCATCACCATGACAATCTGGAACATAATCAGCTGGTAAACTGATTTGATCAGTGAAGAAGTGATAATGAAAGTTCCTTTCTTGCCCTTGTTGGAGACATGATGAGGAAAGAAGAAACTGCTTCGTTCTTCTGTCCTCCAGATGGGCAAGAAGCTTCTTCATGGGGATCTCTGAGCAGAAGAGAGAACCTTCACACACACGTCTATGTATGACCAGTGTGCTCTCTCTGAGTCTTCACACTAACCCTATCACATATGTGGCTCTTGTCTTCCTGCCCATTATTCAGAAAGAAGAGACCCATGAGGTCTAAGTTACCAGTAGCCACTGGTTCATGGCAGAATGGTCTTAGCGCTTACATAACTGTGTTTTGGAAGAAAGATCTGCCATGCCAAGAGTTCTTCCTTCATTCTGAATGTAATGAAGCTCAGTTTTCCCAAATGCCTGCAGGTTTTATATGTGTGGAGTCAGTCAGTCATGGGTGGAAAATATGTTTTTTTAAAAAGTATTTGTAGTGAAAATGTCTAGACTTCTTTTCTTATCATTATTCCCTAAATGATACAGAGGAACAATGATTTACATACCATTCACATTGGATTAGGCATTTAAATAATCGAAGATGACTTAAAGCACACAGGAGGAAGGATGTGCACAGGCTATATGCAAACATATGACACTTTATATAAGGGAGCAACTCCAGGTTTTGGTACCTGTAGGGCATCCTGGAACTAATCTCTCTCTCTCTTTTATGAAACGTATTTTATTTATTTGCAAGGGGAGAAAGAGAGATAGACAGAAACAGAGAAAGAGAGAAAGAGAGAATGGACACCCCCAGGGCCTTTTGCTACTGCAATGGAACTCTAGACGCATGTGCCATTTTGTGCATCTGGCTTTACATGGGTACTGGGAATTGAACCCAGGACATCAGGCTTTGTAAACAATGCCTTTAACCACTGAATTATCTCTCTAACCCCTGGAATGAATCTCTTATGGGTACTGAGGGACAGATGTGATGAAAATAGCTTGTTACTTCCTGGTTTCACAGTGACTTTTCAAAGATATTTCTTCTTCCCCACTTTATCTATGGAAAAATGAGCTCACAGGGTCAAGTAGTTTATCCACCTTTGATCATTTAGAAAACTCAGGAGTCAGGATTCAAACTCAAGCCAGTTTGGCTCTGAAAGTCTGTAGCAGATTTCCTTGAATCTCTCTATTTCTTTAATAGCCCTGGCTGAAAATCATAAAGCTTTATGTATTTAAAAAGCCTCCAAATGATTGCATCATTGGAAGCAAAGAAATTAAGTCAGTGTCCTGGGATCCACTCTTCCTGAGGGGTAGGGACTCAGAGAAGCAAAGATCTATGATCTGAGAATTGGTCCAAGTGGCTAGAGGCCCTGCCCTTCACCATGAACCCAGGTTTCTGGCCAAATTTCCTGATCCCAACTGCACAAGTAGCTTTAAACGAAGGAGGTATTTCCTATAGGCATGCTACTGTGGCAGAGAGGCAGGGTGAGGGGCGTTCTTACCAGCCGGTCATGTTAAAGTCCCTGTACAGCATCTTCTTTCCAAGCTCCTTTCTCTGAACTCTCCTTGGGAACTCCAAATGTGTGAACTCATTTCCCAGCAAGTGAGGCTGCATGAATGCCTAATAGCAAAGAGAGAGAGAGAGAGAAAAAAAAAACCCCATGGAAAGCCGCACACGGATTTAGAAGACAAAATAAAAATCAAGTATGTTTTGCAAATGGAAACAGGCCATAGTCCAAAATAAGAAAAATGTCTCATTTTTAAGGAAAGTAAATAAATTTTAGAATTTAAACACTAAAAGAAGATGAGTAAGTAAAACTCATGTACTTAATTTATGAAGGGCTGTCACTTTTTCATTTGTTAATTACAATTAAAGAAACAGATAGTTAATGGCATGAGAAAGAGACTGAGCTCCTCCAAAGTTCATGCTGTAGTTCAAGTTCAAGATGGTTTCATTTTTATGGAATGCGTGTTGGCAAGATAGTAGGCCAACAAATTTAACCTCTTTCCTCCCTTTCTCTGCTCTCGTCTCTCTTAACTAGAGTTCTCCTGGTCTTGCCTATGAAAGCTACACTCGAGGCTCCAGTGAACACAAGTGCTGGAGGCCACAGAGAGAGGCTACAGCAGACAGGAACCCTTTGCTGGACCCCCTCCAGTTTGCTGTGCAGTCATTTTGCTCCTGTCACTGGAAGACTGTTCGGCAGCAGATGGCTTCTCTCTCTCCCTCCCCCAAATCTCTGTTTGCATTACAAAAGTCTCAAGCAAAGAGCTAAGTAGGGAGAGGCTTGGAAAAAAAAAATCAGTCTCATGGTCAAGTTCAAAATTCAAGTCTAGCAATCCAAGAGATAGACTACTCAAGTTTAACTTCTCTGCCAAGGCCACACACCTGTAAAGCATACCTGAACTAGAAAGTCCCACATGATGCCCAGCTCTTGTAGCCACAAGGTGGAATGGATTTTTTTTTTTTAATGGTAGGGAGGAGTGGGCAGAACACATCATGGCCTGTCACTGTAGGAAGAGAAGGGATTCATGCCATAGGACAGATGGTCATGTCCTGTTTACTGGTCCATGTTGAGTATCCCTTATTGGAAATGCTTGGGACTGGAAGTGTTTAGGATTGAGGCTGGTGGAATATTTCCATATCCATAACGAGATATCCTAGGATTGAGACCCAAGTTTAAATATGAAATTCATTTGTTTCCAAAAACACCGTATGTACACAGCCTGCAGGTAATTTTATATTGTGTTTTTAGTTTTGATTGCAACCTGTCACATGAGGTCAGGTTTGGAATTTTCTATTTATAGTGTATGAGAACATTGAAACAATTTTGGGTTTGGGATCATTTCAGATTTTGATAATTTGGATTAGGCATGCTTGACCTACATCAGGTACCTCCTACAGCCTCTTTCCTGGGACCCAACACAGCAGACATTCACTGACCCTCACAGAGAGCTGGAAGGCCTCATCAAATGTTAGTTACAGGAAGCCAAGTTTATCAGGAACCAAAGTAAGTGATCTGAACTGTCACCAAGCTCATTCTATTTGGTCAGAGACAGAGCTCTGGGACAGTCATCCTGGACAGGGTTGGGGGAGGGTGAGAACAGGATGAGACTGGGTGACTGAGGATGAGGAAACGTTGACTTCTTATTGGTGTGGCCCACACTGGCCCCAGGTCTGAGGGGAATCCTGTTCATTTTGAGGAGCTCTGAAACTCTTCAAGGATGAGGCTTGGGCAGCTAGTGAGTATCAAGGATGTGCAATTTGAGGTTTCACTGAGATGAGCTCTTCTAGGAAGGAAGAGAAAGAATATGTACTAGGATTGGCTGGTGTTATATAATAGAGCTAATGTTCTGGGCCTTGAGTAAAATGGACTTAGCCCTGCATTTATGAATTTTGTGATTTTAATGGGTTAATTTGTTGGGACTTTAGTGTCCTTATCTATAAAATGAGATTAATTATATAATTAATGCTTCCATCTTTCTAATGAAATATCTCTAGTGCACTGATCATGGTTGGCTTTGCTCATGAAAAACAACTGTGGTATCTGTTAACTGATCATTGAGTCCAGTCATATTCTGCACACTGTGCTTGATGCTTTGTGAGTTCTCAGTTGATCCTTCCAACAATCTTACAGGCAGGCAGGAATCACCATTTCATCTGTGGGCTGAGTGTAGAGCCTCTGTTCAGAATGAAGAATTCCAGGACAGAGACAGTATGAAGCCAGCCAAGTCAAGAGGAAGGTTACAGTTTTTATTCCTCTTTTGTTTTGATCTACCAGTGGAAACTAAAGAACAAGGTTGAAGTTGTAACACTTTCAGAACTCTGAGGTTGAATCATCATGGAGTTGTGATCCATTTCCCATCCCCAAGTAGGACTGATCCTGATTTAGAGGCCACCACCTGCCTTACACAGGTACTCCATAACCTCATTTTATTCTCTTAAACAATGCCACAAAGTTGGTGGCAGAGGTTCAACTTACACACAAGTTAGCAGTACCCAGAAAGGTTAAGGAACCCAATTCAAGATCACCAGTTAGGATGGGTGAGTGTTTCTAGGCCTGAGCTGAATATCCTGCTCAAAACCCTACCTATGTGTCAGCCCACAACTCCACACAAATTTCTAGCCCAACAGTAAGAGGGCTACAAAAGGCAGCTTATCATCTCAGCAGACCCAGTTAGAAATAAATCCAGGTGCTGGGGAGATGGCTCAGCAGTTAAAGGCACTTGCTTGCAAGCCTGCCACTCCCAGTTGGATTCCTCAGCACCCATGTAAAAGCTGGATACAAAGTGGTGCATACATCTGCAATGTACTAAAAAGAGTTGGAGCTAGGAAACCCTGAAGCTTGTGGTCCAGCTATGGTGTATGCAGAAGCAAAATGAGAGACCCTGTCTCAAAGAAGGAAGGAGAGGACAAATACCCCCTGGTTGTCCTCAGCTCTCCACATGCATGCAGTAGCACACACATGCCTAAATAGTCATCACACATCCACACACATACAACACATGTGCACACAGCGGAGTACCAAGGATGCTCCTGACATTATTTATAAAGTAAACAATGAGACCAAATCATGTAATAGGAATGACTAAGTAAGCTAACGTAAACTCACACAGCGCTCTATGCTAGAGAAAATGCAATGACAGTTGACTGTAAGAAGCAGGTCATCAAGTAATATGTATATGCATTAGTATAAGAATATGTGTGCTATGTCCTATATACAGGCTGATATATGATATACATATGTACATATAAATGTATGGTTGGTCTGAATGCATCTCTCCAAATTCTTGTTGTCAAAAATCCCAATGCAAACTTTTGGGAGATGTTTGGACCATGAAGGCTATCGAGAGGGTTTATGGGAGTAGATTCATGTTCTTTTTCCCTTGCCTTTTGTCATAGGAGGATGGAGCTCACAAGAGATGCTGGCATCTTGATCTTGCTCTTGACAGAACTGGGAGAGGAAAAAATGTTTTGTTTTGTTTTTTTATAAATTACTCAGTCTGTGATACCCTGTTACAGTAGCACAAAAAGCACTCAGATCTCAGTATGTAAGTGTAAATACACTCAACACATATGTGTGTGTGTGTTTTCTCTTTTTTTTTTTTTTTTTTTTGAGATACGGTTTCACTCTAGCTCAGGCTGACCTGAAATTCACTACGTAGTTTCAGGGTGGTCTCGAACTCACCTGAATCCTCCTCCCTTTGCTGGGATTAAAGGCGTGCGCCACCCGGAATAGTATATTTTATATTTTATTTGTGTATGTATTATTTGCAAGCACAGAGAGATTAAATAGAGACAGAGAGAGAATGGGCATGCCAGGGCCTCCAGCCCCTGCCAATGAACTCCAGATGAATATGCCACCTTGGGCATCTGGCTTTATGTGGGGACTGGGGAATCAAACTTGGGTCATTAGGCTTTCAGGCAAGTACCTTAACTGCTGAGCCATATCTCCAGATCCACATGTGTATTTTTAACAAACAGGATAAGATCCAAGGGCTATTTCAGAGCACATGCCTTCACAAACCCTATGACTATGAGTGCAGTAATCAGTTTCGAGCGTTGTTGTCAGTTTCCACATTGCTGGGATGAACATTCAAACCAGACAAAGTTCAGGGGAGGAAGGGATTTATTTCAAGCTTACAGATCCAGGGGGAAGTTCCATCAATGATGGAAGAAGTTGCTTCCACACATACAAGCTGAGAGAGAAATCACCAGCAACCAGCAGGGTTGCTGACACTAAAAACAGAGACCACAGCAGAGCTCACACTGCTCTCCACAACTCTGGGCAGGAATCTAGATCTGCCCTCAAATACACCTTTGAGCTGGATCCCAGGATCTGCCCCCAGTAACACCTCCTCCAGACCGGCAGCTGGAAATCCAAGTTACACACTTTACTAAAGCATCTGAGTCTATACATCCAAACTACCACAAAGAGGGGGATGGGATTAAGAATTTATTACCTCCAAAATAGCACCTGAGCTTTTAAGAAAACAACAGAAACAGGCAGCTATGGCATGTACCATGTCTGGGGTACTGCTGGAAGGCAGTGGAACCATGAAGAGGTGGGCCCTGCCAGGCACGTGGGACACTAGGAAGGCTGAGGTAGGAGGATTATGAGTGGGCTGCACAGGTACATAGCAAGACTTTGCTTACAAAGACAAACAAAAATATCAGGAAAAAAGGAAGAGTGGAAGGAAGTCCTGTCACTGGGGGTGTGCCTTTACAGGGGCTTCTGGGATCTGGAGCCATCTTGTCTCTGCTTCCTGGCTGCCACGAGGTGAGCAGCTTGTTCATCATGATGCTCTGTGTCATCACGGGCCAACAACAGCAACAGGCCAAGGGACCATTCACTGCAGTCTTCAAAACTGAGTCAAAATAAGGTTTTGTCTTGTTTTTCCTTTTCAGTAGATTAACCTCAGATACTTGTGATGGCGATGGGCAGCTGACTAACACAGGGCATAGAAACTTTAAAGGACCGACTCCTCCCCCTGAAGTGGGCCACACAATGAAGTTGGCCTTCCTCTAAGGACAGGTCATAAGGTTCATGCCAGGCTTGCTTGTGGTACGTGCCCAGAGCCCCAGCTTCTCAGGAGGCTGAGACAGAGGACCGCTGAGCTGAGGACTTTGAGATCAGCGCCATGGCAAGACCCTGCCATGAACGAAGCAGAGAAGGAAGAGGAAGAGGAGGAAACTCATTCCACGGAGGTCCTGCTCTGTGCACAGCGGAAAGGAATGTCACCTGGACACCAAGAAGACTCTGAGTTGGCTGTTCTTGTTAACTGTCACCCAGAGTATTAACATGAGATCATAAATGTTTTCATGTTAACCTTTTATAATATGATAGAAAACTTCCCATAAACCATGGATATCTGAATAAAGATATACCATCAGTATCTTGAAATCCTAGGAATATCTAAATAATGAGTACATCTTTTCTATACTTAATAAGTGTGCAGAATAGAAATCTACAAATTAGTGTCTCAGACTACAGTGAAATGTAAAATGTGCTGGCCTTCCTGTTTTTTTAAATACTTCTTTTTATTATTTAGTATTAATTTTCTCCTACATTTTGAGGCTTTCTTTTAATGAAACATAACAGAATGCAACCAAGAGAAGGGTGGAGATAAACCTCCAATTCATGTGCGTAGCCCACACATCACCTGAAGGACAAAGCATTGTGACCTGCGGCTTCACAATAGCAAAGGGAGGTAACCATGGTTGATAAGAACTCTGCAGGCACAAGTTTGCCAAAGAGAAGGTAAGATATCTCCTTTTCATTTAGTATCCTGGGCAGCTAATGAGATCAAACATCTGGATGTGGTTTGTGGCCAGGGAGAAGCTACCTTGTCTCTGGAAAGGTTGCTGGGATAGCCTACTGGAGCAGGGGAGTCCACCAGAAGTGAGGCCAGGGATGGGGTATCTTCTTGTGGCCGCTCTCCTATCTATTCTTGGGCAGAAGCCAGTGTCAGAAAAAGGGGAGGGGAAGGCACTGTGAAGAAACACACCTTACCCCAGTGTGGGTCTCTGGGTACCCTGAGGGATTGGGCTTTGAGAAGAGCCTGAAGGGGAGACACCTTCTGAAACTTTCTATAAGGACACCTTAGAGCAGACTTGGGAGAACAGAGATCTAGAGTGGGTGAGAAATCTAAACTCGTCTGTCCCATTCCACCACACTGGCCCTGGCTGCTCTCCTTGGCAGGGAGAGCTCAGTGTACCTTGGCAGGTTACGGGGAACAGGAAGCTGGGACAGGCAACCCAGACTCCAGTGAAAGAAGCCAGGTCATCTATGGGAGCAGACCAAGGAGGAGTGGAGTTACGGCCAAGGCTAAGGACTGAGCACCAGGTTTCTGCTCTAAAATGCTTCCTCTTTTGAATGAAAGTTTTTCTGCTATTTTGTGGTCAGCTGGCCAGTGAGGGGTACCAGTCAATAAAGAGATGGTGTAGGGTTTGGGGAAATCCAATCAAAGGAATTCCTATGAAAAACAGGTAAGCTCCAGCATGGGCCAAGGATCCTAGAGTTAGAACAAGGGGTTCTCTGGTCAGACCTGTCGCACACACAGTGGTGGGAAGACAGAGGAAGGCTTACAAGCAAAATGGCCATATACCTAGGGGATAAAGGGATAGACAATGGGACTCAGATGGGTAGGAGACAGAGAGAATCTGCACAGGATTTTAGAGCTGATCAGGCAAGAGCTCTGGGACGAGGCCAGTGAGGCCTTAACAGAGCAAGAAAGTAGAGGTCAGCCCTTGAAGGGGCCTGAAGTAGGCTTCTAGGTGAGCCTGGTATGGGGCTGAGCGGGGCTTCCTGGGGGACACTGAAAAGCTCTGCAAAGCATAACATATAGCTAAATAACGGGAAGGTTACCTAAAGCCAAATTACCTTTTTTGGTATGTGCATGTCTGACATGTGCGTGTTCAGGTGTGCACATGCCCTGGCGGATGTGTGGAGGTCAGAGGACAATGTGGATGTCGCTCGTGCCTTCCACTTGTTTGAGGCAGGGTCTCTCATTGTTCACTACTGTGTTCTCCAGGCTAGTTGCCCCAGCGAGCTCCTGGGAAATCCCTATCTCCACCTCCCTTCTTGTCCTAGAGGCAAACTGGGATTACAGATCCTAGTGCCACAGAATCTGGCTTTACATGGGGTCTGGGAATCCAAACTCAGGGACTCATGCTTGAGTGGCAAGTAACCTGAGCCATCTCTCTAGCCCCCAAATTACTTTTTACAAACTAAAAAAGCCCTACTTTCAATGAAGTAATATATGTATATGTTGAAGTCAGCTCCACCCTGCTGGGATGAACCTCCAAACCAGGCACAGTTTATAGGAGACATGGGATTTATTGGAAGCTTACAGATCCAAGCAGAAAGAAAACCCAGTACCAGCACCTCCAAAAGCAAACGCACTCAGGCAGCCAGATAGCAGGGAACCCAGGCAGAGCTCAGACTGCTCTCTGCAGATCCACCCCCAGTGATACCTTAGTGCTGGACCTAAGATCTGCCCACAGTTACACCTCCTCCAGCCAGCCTGGAGACAAGCTTTTAATAAAACTCCTGACTCTATAAGCGCTTGTATCATATGTGTACAAGGACGGATTTTCACAAACCCAACACACCTTGGTAGTTAGCACTTAGACTATTCTCAGCACCCTAGAGCTATACCCCCTCATCAGTATTCCACCCAGTCCCCACTACTTCCTTAAAGAGAAGCTCCTTTACGTAACTTCTACATCAGCTTTCCTTATTTTCATACTTGTTTTGGAGTCCTACAAGATGACCTTTTTGTCAAGTGTTGAGTCTGAGGGATCTGAGAGAGAAGCACTGAGGATGTACCTCCGTGGTATGACTGCAGCCTAACATGCTTGAGCTCCTAGGTTCGGCCCCAAGCACTGCCAGAAAAGACAGGTCTGGGAGATCATCTGTGTTGTGTGCAATCACAAGTTGCTCATTCTCCCTAGTGCTCGTCCATTCTTCTCTCCATGGGACTTGGGATTCAGTCAGGCTAGTACAAATAGCACCACCGTGTGTGCACCAGTCTTGTGGTGAATGCGTACGCACAGTCCTGCTAGGTGGATACCCTGCAGTGCAAGTTCTGGGCTGTAGCAGGTTCTACTTCAGGACTGATAGACAAACCCTTTTTTCAACTCCCAGCAGCAGCATAGAGAAAATCAAAATATTTAAGCACCAAATAAGATGGCAGATTACACAATAGACAAGACTCTTGTCAAGTTCTCCATCTGTAACTTTTAGATTAACTTTAATTTAATTAATTTTAATTCAGGCCTCTTAGAATTTGAACGAAGAATTTCAGTATAAAACAAAGTTGAGTGATCTCTCCTTCTTCTTGCCCTTAGTGTGTGTGTGTGTGTATGTGTGTGAAATTATCATCAGATCATAAGAGAAGATCGGAAACTATACAATTCAAAATGATTTATCAGGACAGAACATCCAAGGTCAAGAGTGAAATGAAATTAATAATGCCCATCAAAACACTGGTGCTCACTACTGGTCATGTACAGGTGGGATTCTTCCACAAGGAATTCTCAGAAATAAAATGCCCTTAAAAATCAGGTAACAAGAGCCAAGTTTGTATATATAAACTATTAAAAAATTGAATATTGTTAAAATTCTGCCTGGTTTATAAGGATTTCAAAATATGCTCACATTTGAACGTCTATGCGATCACTGGAACTTATAATGAATGTGAAAAATGTCACACTTGCTTTTAAACTGGCACTGTTTAATTAAAACATCTGAAACTCACGTGCATTTTAGGAAGCAAGGTTAAACAATAAAGGAAACTGAATTTGTCGGTTTATCCAGCATTCCTATGTCTGGCTAAGTCAGGTACAAATCAGAAAGCAGCCTCTCTCTCTTGGACAAAAACCTGGGTCAACAGGCAGAATTACCTACTGTTAAGGTGAGGGAGATGTCTGTCATTTGGACTCAGAAAGAAGCACACTTGAATCCCATCACAATAGCCTCCTATCTTAAAAGGACACGGGCTTAAGGAATACTTTTTTTGAAGCTAACTTTTTTTTTTTTGCATTTTGTGTGTGTGTGTGCGTGTGTGTGTGTGTGTGTGTGTGTGTGTGTGTGTTGTGGTATATGCGGACATGTGTGTATATGTTGTGTTGTGGTGTGGTATGGCACCCTATATGCTTGCCTGTAGCAGAGGACACATCCTATGGTGGCAAGAACAGCACCTAGGGTGTCACACTCCATTGATTTTCTGCCTGGATTTGTTTTGAGCTGGAGTCTCTTTACTGATTGGAGTTCCGAAGTTTCTAGGGTCTCTGACCCCCTCTGGGATTGAGGTTACAGGCATGTGTGACCATGCCCAACTGTTGACATGGGATCTGGACATTCTAACTCTGGCAGTCTTAGGCATCTTTGGACCCTCATGCTTTCGAAGGAAGCACACTTAACGGCTGCACCACCTCTGCAGTCCTGAAGAACATGAAAAATCCCAGTAAGCACAACACTATTCACTTGAAGCCCTTCCAAGCCCAGTACTAGGGAGAGAGCAGACCAACAGCCAGGCTTGGTGCAGAGCTGCGCAGTTCCAAGGACACAAGACATCACCTCAGATAATGCTGTGCTTGTATATATCAAATGTGTATTTGAAATCAACTTTCATCTCATCTGTACATTGCCCTTGATGAAAAACAGCTGTGGACAGAGATGACTCTGCAAGGCCAGGAGCACATTATCTGAAGGTTTGATGAGACCAGCACATCTTCATGTCATCAAATCACAATTTATAAATATGTCTGGCCAGAATGGAGGGAGAGTCATCACTCAGCCACCCTGAGGGAGCTCCATCTGAAGCAATGCTGGGAGGAATTTCCTCAATGCCCAGCCTCAAAGCAGTCAGCTCTGTGGAGGCGTTCCTATTAGCCAGTCCACATGCCATAAAGCTTCATGGAAACCCTTAAGTATTCTATTCCAATCACCTTGGAAACATTAAAAATAAAAGCCCAGCTATATCCAGGCAATCCGTGTTCATGGCAGTAGGGTCACTGGCTGTCCCTGGCTGCTGGGGCAGAAGGCGTGCAGGGCCCCTGATCCCATCATCACACACCTGCCACACTTGGTGTGAACACGTCAGCACCAAAAGCCTGCTCGATTAATCATCCTGCCTGAGAGTCTATGAAACAATGTCCACATTACCCAAGAGCTGCATGAAGGGCCCACTGAGGTCAGGATATAAGACCAAACAACATTAGCGTGGTTCCCCCAGGACCCCGTTATCCATTTCTATAGGTCAGACAGGACTGCAGAAAGCTGCTCAAGACAAATGGCTTGGGCTAGAAGTTTTAGTGACTCTATCATAAATGATTTTTCACACACCATAAACATGAAACTTGATTTGACCTAAGAATAAGAAATACATTGTTGATTTTCCATCAATGTACTGACTGGGTGAGGCTGTGCAAGGGAAAAGCACATTACCATTATTATTATTATTATTATTTGGTTTTTCAAGGTAGGGTCTCGCTGTATCCCAGGCTGACCTGGAATTCACTATGTAGTCTCAGGGTGGCCTTGAACTCACGGTGATCCTCCTACCTCTGCCTCCCAAGTGCAGGGATTAAAGGCATGCGCCACCACGCCTGGCTTCATTACCATTATTAATGCACTCAATTCCCACAGTTAGTTCAAGGAAATGAATATTCCAAAAATGAGCAAGAGTGGATGCATTCAAAATTGTAAGATGGTCCATTGTACAGACCAGCTGGACTTACGATTTTTTTTTTTATTGTACCATAGTATGGAAGCGTACCCATGCAATCACTCTGGGTTTTGACTTTCATTATAGTGTGTAATAAATTCCTGACATATTTAACGCTTTATTTTAAAATACGCTTTGTGTTAGATGCTTTTCTTTTTGACACAATGTCTTAGCTGGCCTGGAAATTACTATGTTGCAGTAATCCTCCTACCTCTGCCTTCCAGCTACTAGGATTACAAGTGTGTACCACCATAGTCAGCTTGTTATATGATTTTGCCCAGCTATAGGCTAATATAAGTGTTCTGAGCATGTTTAAATTAGACAAGGCTTGGCTACACCATTTGATAAGTTATGTGCATCAATGCATTTTGACTAAAAGTATTATCAACGAGTTTACATAGGGGCATAGCCACATTACATGTGGAGGGATGTCTGTATTTTATGTTATTATTGGATTACTTTTCTGAACATGTATTGAGGGGGGACTGGGGTCACACAGCTCATGTCTGGGCTGGGCTGAGAAAAGTCCACAG
Source organism: Zapus hudsonius (assembly GCA_004024765.1). NCBI lineage: Eukaryota > Metazoa > Chordata > Mammalia > Rodentia > Dipodidae > Zapus > Zapus hudsonius. Next base: position 51,614 of record PVHP010000398.1, on the reverse strand, counting down.
TTGGTATTAATTTCAATATTTTATGCTATCAACCTCTGAATTCTCACAAATACTTCTTCAAGATTTCACTGCAAAGGTATCTTGTGTTATGAATACCATATTCTTCATTCATACTTTGCCACAAACATTCACATCATGTGGCCATTATGATTGGAGTCGGTCATTTCAGAGCACACATCCCTAAGCTCCTGAAGGAGTAAATTTGGGAACTGGGAAACAAGCTCTGATCATGTATACTCCTGATGTTTGGAGATAGCTAATTGAGGAATAAGAGTTAATAAGGGCATGGACAGTGCCCTTAGAAATCTCTCTTATCTCTCATCTCTTAGAAATTCAAAACCAGGCTCAGAATAGTGTCCATTCTGATTGTCAAGAGAAAGACTCCAAAATAATACCTTAGTCTTAGCATCATTTGAAGTAACTGCCAAGTAAGAAAAGGGACAAATGGCTTTCAGGTCAGTAGGAGTTTTCTATAGACTCATTGTATACAGCCTTAAATGTCACATGTTGAAGCCAGATCTCTGATGGGATGGGGTGGGGAGGTGATTAGGGCTCAAGGATAGAGCCTTCATGAAGAGGTAGAGGCTCCCACACGAGGTTGCTAAGAGAAGCCACCTGTCTATGAAGCAGTAAGTGAGCACTCACTGGATGCTGAAAGAGCCATGACCTTCACCCTGGACTTCTCAGCCTCTGGATTTGTGAGAAATCAATTTCTGTTGTTCATAAAGCCACCCAGTTGATAGCATTTTGTAATATAATCTTTTAATTTTATAATACTTGGCCCAGATAGACCAAGGCATATTCAAAAAGGCAAGACTTTAATTCATTAACCAATAGTGAAAGGAGGGCATCGTATCACAAAACTCTACATAGATTATTTCATGTAATCCCTCCCAGGCCTTATGAGATTTTCTATCCCCATAATTGATGATTAGGGATCAGTGAAGTGTGTTTTGGAAATTATACACGGAGCTAGGTGACAAAGCTGAGACTTGAAGCCACATGAATCTTATTCCTACCACAAGCATATCAATGGTGCTCAAGGACCTGAATAATTTCAGTATTCTCATCTGCCCTTAAAATTGTGCCTTGGTTGCTGGGTGTAGTAGTGGCTCACGCCTTTAATCCCAAACTGTGGAGGCAGAGTTAGGAGGATCGCCATGAGTTCGAAGCCACCCTGAGAATACATAGTGAATTCAGGCCTGGGCTAGATTAAGACCTAACACGAAAAACAAAACAAAACAAAACAAAACAAAAATATTGTGCCTTGTCAGTCAATATGGTGGTGCACACCTTTAATGTCAGCACTCTGAAGGCAGAGGTAAGAGGAACGCTGTGACTGTGAGGTCAGCCTCAGACTACAGAGTAAGTTCCAGGTCAGGTAAGCCTAGGCTAGAATGAGATCCTACCTTGAAAAACAAACAAAAAAAAGTGCCTTATTCATTCTTGTAATGTGAAAATATATTATTTTAAAATTAAAAAGTATAAAAATTAACCTGTTAGTATTCAGTGGACCCCAACAGGAACAGAAAATGGGTTTCAAAGAAGAGAGTGTGAAGATGGGGCCCAGTGTAGATACAGGGTGCAATGGCCTTGCCCCCTACTTTAGAATGGAAGGGGATGCACTGTTTGCTGTCCATCCAGAATGCTAGTTCTCACGGATTTCATGCTGCTTTGTGCCAGCTACTAGGTTGAGTTGATGAAGACAGGGAACCAACCTTCCAGAACTTAATTTGGAGAGGAAGCCAGAGACATAAAAGCATTAGCACCATATACTGAGAGCCATGCTTTGGCCTTTGGATGCTGCTGTATGAGCACTGGGAACAGACCCGGGGAGGAGGAAGGGACACTTCCAGAAGTGTCACTTGTGCTGGCCTCTCAAAGGATGGGAGGAGGAGCTTTCCTGGTAGAGACGGGAAGGGTGATGTAGGCCATGTGTATTTTCAGGGCACATAGATCGGGGAGACCATGGCATGTGCTGGCAATGGAAGGTAGAGATCTGGCTGAAGAGTGGGTGCCTGAGGATGGCAGTGGTGAAAATGGGGAGATGACGGTACTAGAGGTGGGCAGGTTGCTGAGTCTGCCATCAAGTCTGGCTTGTATTCTATACAGTGTGGACAGCCAAAGACTTTAGGTAGGGTGTGACAAGGTCTATGCTAGATCAAGTGCATGGCTTTGGATGACAGAGAAAGTCAAACAGGTGTCAGAGAGGCCAGCCATTGTGAACTCTACTGGGAGAGACCTTTGCAGTTCAAAAGTGCTTGGTGACCTGGTGCTCCTCTTGTTGACGACACAAGGTCAGGAAAGCTAGCAGATTTGGGGCTGGACTCAATACTTTCTGGGACCGCATGATCCTTTTACTATGGCCAGGTGACAGGGACCAAAGATACTGAGGAGGTCTAAAGTCTAGTCCCCTACTGTGGCTTCAAGTCCATCTGCTTGAAGACAATACCACAAACGTCAGGAAAAAAAACACTTGGAAGCTGGGTGTGGCAGTTCATGTCTACAATCCCAGCTTCTGGGTCATGGAGGCAGGAGGATGGCTGCAAGTTTTACCCCGGCCTAGACTAGTGAGTTCTTGGTCAGCCTGGGTTACACCGTGAGTCTTTGTCTCAAAGTACCAAGTAGACAGAAAACAGCATTAGGTAAAAATGAAACACTGTTTGGACTTCCTACCATCTTCAATACCAAGCAAGCAGTCACAGTGAGGTTGCTGAGTTATGAAACGCACACAAGGGAATTGAGGGCAAGTGCACAGCCACTTTATAAATCAATGGGAGGAATGAAATCCCGACTGCTCATACTGCCGAGACGCAAGCCTCGGGCAAAGTCCTCTGTGTGAAGCAGGGATCAATTCTTTCCTCAGAGCTGATGGGCCACCACTTGAGTCTTGCTGCTCAAAAGAAGCCCTGCTGGCAGAAAAACATTTCCTCCGCACAGTGCTACTCACAGGGTTACTCCGAAGTACCTCTCAGTGATTACCAAAGTCACTTTTATCTGAAACCCTAAACCTTGTCCCTGAAATTTAAGAACAGGGAAGTAAGTTCTACTTTTTAGAAAATGGGCATTTTTAAGGGCGAGCAGAGCTCTTTCTCTCCAAGCTCTTCCATAATTTTATCCCAAAGAGTGAATTTATTTTCAGGGGAGAAACAGATTTTCTGACACCTGCACAGTTCCCTAGGGCTCTGAGCCTTCCTACTTGAGTGTGAAGTCATGGTGTGTCGGCAGGATCCCAGAGCTGCCATGTGGGCAGAGGCTTCTCCTCTTAGCATGTGCCACAGTGAGACCCGGGGGGGGGGGGTGTTAAAACGAGTAGCTGGCCATGGAAGAGTATCTGTGCTCCTCCCAGTTGCACTCCTCGGTGTGCAGACCAAGCATCAAGAAGCAGAGCTCACGATGTCGGCAATTGGTTGCAGATGGGAGAAAATCAGCCACAGTAATAAATGAGGTGGAGTGTGTTGTCACACACAGACCCAGGATGTGTGATCCAGAAGGTGTGTGTGGAGGAGTTAATGCCATATGTCGCTTGACTGTGGTGGCCTGCTCCAATGTCACAGCAACATGCTCCTCCCTGACAGTTGCAAAGTCTGCCTTAATGCCACTGCCCAATGCCAAACCTACACGACTCTTACCAGGTACTGAAGTCGCTGGCGCTCAGTCTCAGGGGTGAATTCTGAAGACATGGGGATAATTTCTCCATTTCTGATGATTATGGCCCTGAAATAGTGAAAAGATATTGTCAGCAGCCCTTCTTCCCAATGTTGGATTCTGCTTCGACCATAGATTGGTTCAGACCACGCGCAAAATGCCCTGAGATGCTTTCTCCTCTTATCTACACCATTACCACCTCCTGTTCCCTCACATGCTGGAGATATCTTTGTTTTTTAAGGGCACTGCATTCTAGTTAAGTACAATGACTTTGCTTACTTCTATTAACTGGACCCCTTGCTTTAATGCACCAAGCACAACATTCAGCATGGAATAAATGCTCAGTGATTGAAGAGATGACTTAGAAAGGGACGCATTCCAGTCTAGGGTGGTCTCGCAGAGCCTTCTCTGATCATGGTAATGCTCTCTGTGCTCTCCACCATGGCCACCACCAGCCAAGAAACTAAACTGTCATGCTATTTAACTTTAAAGTTTAATTAGCCCTATGTGGCTAGTGTATAATGCAGTGGACAGTGCCAATCAACACCCTGGTTATTCAAAGGACCAGTGTGGGTTGTCAGCACCTGCGTGGGGGTGGGGTAGAGAATGCAGAGTCTCAGGCTGCACCCCAGACTTACCATACTAGGCCATGACTATCACTCTTGCCTCATCTCGAGGCTCATAAAATCCACACACCCCAAAGAAACAAAACTGGCCCAAGAGTTCTTGCCCACTCAAGGACTTTTGAAAGCACGCCCTTTCTTGGGTTTGGTCCCAGCAGTACCTGCTTGACTCTAAAGTGGTTCCTGACAGCCACATTCTAGCTGCAGTTTATCGGATGGTGTGCAGAATGAAGCCATTTTTATGACAAATAAAGGTTGTCTGCAGAATTGCATTTTGCACCAACCTAACAGCTCCCTGGCACTGGGGAAAGGGGAGAACTTCCACCTGACACACTCCTGAGTGAAGAGACACAACATGGCAAATGTCTTCCAAGAGCTCAACTTTGAGGGGACGCCTTGCTAATTCTTTGGGCATCTCTCCAGGCCAATTGGATAGGCGGTCCCTGGTTTGGAAGCAATCCTTATAAACTCTCAACTCCACCCCGACACCTGGCCACCTGTGTCTCAGGTGTACTATCACAGGAACCAGTGGAGGGTGTGGGTGAGGGAGGCGAAGACAACATACAACACCACAAAAGGCCTTTGGAAGAAAAAGGAATAGAAGTTGTAAGAACATGAGAAAAATTATGGAAGTTACTTCGGAGAAGATGCCTGTTGCTGTAATATTCTTTATCGCTTATTTTGAGGCATTGCCTAATGTGTGATCAAGATTCTAGCTTAGAAACCCACACCCAATCACCTCTCTCACCAAGAATGATCTCCACTCTCCACGTGGCCTTTGAATCATCTTAGTTATCAGGATAAGTATCAGAAGGAGGAAGGGATTTCACTGAGGATGCAGAAACTTGGAGAATCCAAAAGGGGCAGAGGGTCAGAAGCCTAGGTCAGACCCTTATCTGAAAATAGCAAGAAAATCCCAAAATCCCAGGAGCTAGAGTGAAGTCTTTCCATAGTGCATTCCAAAGGCAGCCTTCTCTTTTCAAAGTTAATCTTTACTCTTTTCCTCCATTTTTCTACATGACCCCTGGATTTCAACTGATTCTTCAGTACTAGGAGAGTCAGATTAATGACAGGTGGCTTACCGCCACAGAATGGGAACCTGAGTGTCAGAGGCCCTCTATCTTGCTCTCTTGTATTCCTAATGCTTATCTCCATGACTGTTACACAGCAGGTGCCCCAGGAATATTTGCTAAGTCAAAGAGCAGGTGAAGGAAGTCAGGGGAGCTTGGGAGAGTTTCCCTGAATGCCAGGCAGGGACAGGGGAAAACCAAGAGGCAGCAGGTGTTCACTTGGATGTTACACACCTGACTCCACAGGGTAGAGATCACCCCTAGACATTCACCTGCTCCCACAGCTATCTCCTCTTCTCTTCCTGACTGGGGCTAGTCTATTACTTTCCACCTCAGGATCTCCCAACATCGCCATTCCCATTCCTGTAGTTCCAACTTTTCTCACTACTGAATCTGTTATAGAACAAGACCATGCTCAAACAACAACAACAACAACAACAACAACAACAACAACAACAAAACCAAAAAGCCAACCTGTGTTTAAAGAGAAAGGAAATCCACCTTTAACAAATGTTACACTCAGTAACAATGTAGACTCAGGGTTTTTACTCCCTCACTTCTCATTGATATCTCATCTACCTGTTCACCTGATTGTTGTAACAGAATCTATTGGATCTTACTTCAGACATCTCTAGGCTAGGTCAGACTCTTCTGCAGCAGGTCCATTCATCCTGCCATTTGTCTTTGCTAGTCCGTAAGCTCCAAAGATAACGTGTTTGCATTGACCAACCCTAGACACGGTACTGTACACAGTTGTTAGGTCATTGTAGACAGGACTGATTACAAAAGTTCAGTGTCCAATACAAAATCAAATCCCACGGCCCCTTGTGTAAAATGGCAATCGCAGGGGATTCAACCAAATGCGGCATCCTGCTGAGAGTGAGGTTCTTCTGTATGACCACTGGATCTAATGTCCAGGAAGATGGCCTCTGACACTTACTCAGTGATAAATGGCTTCAACATGTGCACATACCAATGGTTTCAGATGGTCTTACCAGCCAGCCTGTCTCTGTTAGGCTTCAACCTGGAGCGTGGATACTGCATGGGACTGCATACTTAGGCAATGCTCCCAACTGATGACCCTTCACCAATTGACTCCTCACCAAATCTGTCTTCCAGAATTCCCTCCTCAGGAAGTGGCACCAGTTGTGAGTCCCAGACCAATTCCCTCACCCTCAGGTCCAAGCAGGCACCCTGTCTTGCAGAGTTTGCTTTCTCAGTTACACATCAATCTATCTTTTCCCTTGATGCGTAATGCTATGTTATGATCTGGGTTCCCATCGGAAGCTGTTTTGTTTTTAAATTTACCTTGCCACAAGGACTAATACAGACAGCCCACAGAGGAGGATATACAACTGATCAGGGATGGGGAGGGGGGGAATTGGGGAATTCGGGATAACAACGCATGGTTTGCCCACTAAATAATGTAACACATTATGGACAATAAATATATATTAAAAAAAATTTATTTTCAAGGGGAAAGAAAGAGAGAGGGAGGGAGGGGAGGAAGAAGGGAGGGAGGGAGAGAGGGAGAGAGAGAGAGAGAGGGAGAGAGAGGAAAGAATGGGCACTCCAGGGCCACCAGCCACTGCAAACAAACTCCAGATACATGTGTACTTTGTGCATCTGTTTTTATGTGGGTACTAGGAATGGAATCTGAGTCATTAGGCTTTGCAGGCAAGCACCTTAGCCACTGAGCCATTTCTCCAGTCCAGAGCCTGTTTGTAAAATTCAGAGCTCTCCATGGTCTCTTTGTTGTCAGTTCTGTCTACCTCTGGCTGGTAAGTACAAGGTGAGTTTGTTTTCTTTTGAATTGACACACTTATTAGATATATTTATGGGGTAATGTAATAGTCAATACCTGTATGCAATATGTGAAGCACCCATGGGTTAAAGATGACTGTGTGTTTAACTGCCAACCTGTCCAGTCCGTGCATTGTAACACCATTTCCTACGTGACTCATGGTTTCCTTTTGATCTTTCTTTCATCCCTTTGATCTTGGGATCAATTTGTCAGGGAAATGCTCTTCAAACTGGCACAGGGGAGTGAGAGGAAAGGGCTTTCAAAGGGAACAGAGTACTTGAGATGGCTCATAAGTCTCATATGACCTCGACAATCAATGTAGAACAGGACTGCATTTAAATCACATTCTCTCACCACAGACCTTGCACTTTGTAACTGCATTATTTTTTAAGATGCCTTTCCTATGGAAAATCAAAATCCAAACAACAACAACAGCAAAAAGCTATGGCATCCATGAGGGCCAAGGATACTGGGAACACAGCCTGGCCTACCTTCTGGGGCCTCCTCTGGCTTGGACCTGAGAATGTTAGTCAGGTCAGAATTTGATGCTATTCCGTTTACCTACCCAGAGTTTAGAGGGACTAAATGAGGACATTTCAGGGGGTTGGCACCCATCCACTGTCCAGCATTCCATACTCTCTAGAGGCAAAGGTTCTTAGACGTGTTCCCCAGTGTAAAAGCTACTTTTTCATTCACAGAGCTTATAGCTGAAATTTGTATGCTTTCACTTTAATTTCCGTATACCAGCTAAAGTGTTATTTTATCATTAATGACCAGTTTAACATAAGTTATTATGAGTTAATGCAAAGGATAAAAGGCGAAATTAAGAAATAACTTTTTAGATGATCCCCCTCCCCAAATATTAGTCACATGAGAGGAAACAGGCAATTCATTCCTGATGGGAATTTTGAGTGTAGAGAAATTTCTAGAAAATTTTGTGTCCTCCATCTTCTAATGTTACATTTTACAATGAAAAATAATATCCAATTTTTGTTTCCTGATTTTGTAAAAGATGTTAGGTAGTCAAAAGAGAACAGAAAAGAATAAAATGGGCTGTTCATTTAAAAAAGTCATTTGATTTTAAGATTTCTCTTAGGGGGATGACACAAGTCATGTTAAATCTCACCTCAGTGTGACTGTGATGTCCTTAGAGTAGGTCTGACAAGTTCCAAAAGGCGTTTGACAAACGAGCAAAGATCAACCTGATAAAAGTATATTAGGCGATGCACAGAAGGGGAAGAAATGTGACTGCTCAATGTACACAGGCTTAGGAAAAACGCACACTAAAGTTAAAGAAACAGAACTTTGCTCATAAGAAAACATTTTTAAAAAGCCTAGCTCTCAGAGACAGAGGTAGGAAGACAACCATGAGTTTGAACCCAGCCTCAGACTACAGTGTGAGTATCAGGTCAGCCTGGGCTAGAGTGAGACCATTTCAAAGCCAATATTATAGAGGAGAGAACAGGGAGTCTTATACCAGGGGTGACTGCATCTTTTAAATCTACTGAAATCATAGTTCTAATTTTAATCACCCACTTCACTTTGGAAATATGCCTGGAAGGATTCTAAGACTCACTACACAGGATGCACATTCAAGAGTTCATGCTTTGAACTGCAAAGATGGCTCGGTGGATAAAGTACTTGTCTGAGTTCAATCCTGAGACCCCATTTAAAGCCAGAAGCCATGGTTGTCTTCTGTAATCCTAGCACTGATGTCAAGATGGGAGGCAGGGACAGGAAAATTTCCTCAAAGCTCTCAGTGACTGCCACAAAGAGAGCCAAATCCTCAGAGCAAGATCCAGAGAAACCCTGCTTCCAATGACACGGTACGACAGACTCGGATGGTGTCCTCTGACCTCTACATGCGTGCATGGCACGTGAGTGCCCATATTCACAGACATGAGCACTTTGCCTTGGTCTATGCACAGTTACCTTAACAAAGAATGAGGTATGTGCTTCCTGCCCTGGGGGAATCTGTGGTAGCAAATGCGAGAAGAGCACATTGCACCATGATGTGTGGTGCAATTGCATTTTTGTAGCAGCAGAAACTATGGAGAGATTCTCGCTATATATTTGGACTCTGACTCCAGAAAGCTCCCTGTGTGATCTTTCAGAACCCACTGCAAGCAGTTGCCAAGGCTTGGTCTGGCAGGCCCTCCCTGCCCAGCCCTGGTACCTAGCCCATCCTCTCTCACAGGAACTTCGGGAAGGTGACTCTCTGTCCTCCTGCACCCCTGCATTCTGAGCTTGGCAGGGCTGGGACACTTCTCTGCACTGAGTCTACTTTTCCACTCCTAAACTCCAGCTCCCTCCTTCCTACCCCTTCCCAGCCCCTTAAAATGGAAGGAGCCTTTTTAGTTTTGAACTCCTGGCCTCAGAGCTTCCCTCTTGCCAGTGGTAAGCATGCTCTGTAGCCTCAGGAAGACCATCCATGGTGCCAGTGTGGGGTCACCCAGAGCTGGCAGAGGAGAAAAATGGAAGTCTGCAAGCTAGCTTCATTCTTGTCCTTCCCTCTTGACTACAGGTAGTGAATAAAGTCTTTCAGTTTGGTTCCTGTCCTATCTGACCACCTTGACATCTGGCAGCTGAGCAGTATCTAATTAGGTTCAAATGAACAGTGAGAAGGGGTAGATATTCCTTTATATATCACTGTGTAATTTGACTCTAACAAGGAACGTGCTGCTTTTTTAATTCAAAGAGAAATTTCTCAGCTCAGATTAACTGCATTGGCCCTGTTAAACACTCATCTTCAAAGACCCAATCTTTAGGACCCAAGGTGCTCCGAGGACCAGTCTACTAGTTTTTCCCAGCAGCCCAACCTGGAGCAGAGGTATGAATGAAAAAGGACTTGTCAGAAGTTGTTAACTGAGACACCAAATTAATATGATATGAAACTGGTGAAGGCTAAAATGTACTTTTCTCCATCACCTGTGTTTTAGCAGGGACACACAAAAGCAGGTTCAGAACTGAACTTAGAAAATATATAAAAACATAAAACTAGATCAACTGGGTGCCAAGAGGAGTTTCTGTGGGTATGATCCACCCAGCCTATGTGGTCTGCACTGGTCTTATACAAACGCCTATCTGAGAACCTAAGGAAAGACTGACTTGATATTGTCCATGGTCACTGGCAGTAAAGACCCACATGCGGCCCCAGGGCAGGTTCAATGTGTTAAGTCAGTGGTACTGACAGTGCACAACTCAAAGGAAGCTCATCCCCAAGCACTCAGTGCCCATGGGGTGGTGACCACCACGATACACACTCAGGAGATGAGTCCCACTGCAAAGTTACACTTTCAGAAGACATTCTCTTGATCCAGGGCAAACTAAACTCAACATACATAGTTGGTCCTCTCTACACACTGGCTCCATATCCACAGACTCAACCAACTGTGGGCAGAAAATATTTGGGGGGAGAAGTAGGTTTGTACTGTACATGTACAGACTTTTAGCTTGCCATTCTTCTCTCTACAGTAGAGTATAGTAGCCACTTACACAGCACTTACATTACCCTAGGCATTGACTGTTTAGGTTATATGAATACTAAGCTATTCCAAATAGGGGACTTGAACATCCTCAGTTTGGGGTACTGTGGGTACTGAGGTACATTCTATGCTGCTATGTGTGTGCATCTGAATACTACCTCTGGAAAAGAAGATCATTTTCAGAGGGCTAGCTGCCCTCTCATGTCTCAGGGTACTACCACATTTAAAAAGTGGCTCATTCACCCCCTTCTTATTTCTAGCATTTAAAAAATCATTTATTTATTTATTTATTTATTTAATTTGTGTGTGTGTGTGTGTGTGTGTGTGTGTGTGTGTGTGTGTGTGCATGCTGAGTTGCTCATTTGGATTTAAATGGGTGGCTGGGGAATTGAACCTGGCACCTGCAGGTGAGGATATGCCCACAATTCCTATAGTTACTACTTTCCTCTCAGGGGTGGTAGTTCCCACTTATTTAGATTAATGAATAAAAGCAAACTCAGAAGCCCAAGGACAGGAGGACAAGGAACCCATTATTGAACAAGGTCCCCAATATAATTTCACTGTTGTCACCAGAGCTCTTGGAAGGCAGAGCTGCAAACAAAAGGCATCTTTGATGCTGTGAAGAGTATTCATGGGATGCCCTGATTCCATTACACACTTTTCAGCTGAAAGTGATTCGAAACGCAACATTAAACTGCACATTTCCAGAATGGAGGAGAAAATCTGGTACAAGGTGACAAAGAGAAACCATTCGGAAAACCCTTTTTGACAGTGTATATCAATTCCAAGGTACGAGGGGGAGGCATCCATTCTGTCCAGATGCATCAGACCTTGCAGCTTCTGCTCAGATGTGGCAGAAGCAAGAAGCAGGCGTCTCCTTCAAATATATTAGAGACGTGTGTGTTGTTGGGAAAGAAAGCAGGGCAGATGACAGAACAAGCCAGGGTTACCCAGCCTGGCAGAGGACAGCTAGGCTGCAGATGCTAATTAGAGGTGTCAAAAATAGCTGAAGGGAAAAAAAAATAATTCCATGAGCCAGAAATTGGCTTGGGTGTGTTCCTAGTCATTTCATCTTCAGAATGGCTACTGAAGAAGTGTACAAATAAGAAGCCTGAAGCCTGGCGATTCATTTATTAACATTTCAAATACACAAATTCCTCAGCAAAAATGTTCACAAAAAAAGAGGAGGTAGGAGGTGGGATTCAGATGTTTTAAGTAGCAGTGAAAATAAATGGTCACTCAGAAAATATCGGAGTCTGTCGCTCCTTGCCTTCCTCCCAATCAGCCCAGGATAACATCTCAGTGTCATAATTTAGCTACTTTCTACGAATATCTTGCTATCCAGCAGCATGCGAACCCAGTGCACTAGCACAAAACGTTCCAGATCAGATAAAAAAGCATCTTTCCCTTAAAGATTTCATTGTGCTATGAGCAAGAGGGGGGGGGGAGAGGGGATATGAACTTGTAAATTGATTTGAGATTAGTTTCTTATTTCTAAAGTATAAGCCACCTGCTGTAAGTTTCCCTATTAAATGTACATTCCAATAGCTTGTATTATATTCACAATGTTAGACATCCATCACCACTTTTATTTCTAGCAAATTTTTATCATCTCAATTCCTGGCACCCATCAGAAATCACTCTTCATTTCCCCTTCATTCAGCCTAGTAACCATTAATCTGATTTCTGTCTCTACAGATTAATCTATTTTAATTTATTAATACATTTAATGTGAATGAAATTGTACAATATGTGGTCTTTTCATTCACTAAGCCCATGTTTCTGAGTCACATCCATATTATAGAATACACTGGAGTTTCATTCCTTCGTACTATTGAATACTCCATCCTATGAACTGGCCACATTTTGTTTCACCAGTTATTAGTTGATGTCCACTTGGGTTCCCTGCCTCTTCCTCTCCCTTCCTTTTTCCTATTACGAATGGGATGCTCTGAACATGTGCATAAAATTTTTTGCATGGGCATTTACAATTCTCTTGAGTATATACCTCGGAAGGAATTACTGAGCCATATGAACGCTTGTTTAACCTTCTGAGGAATCATGAATTGATTTTACAAATGGGCTGTACCATTTTGCATTCCTAAATAGTGGGTTTTAAAGCTTTCTTTTAAAGGACTATAGCATTCAAACTAATTTTACTTCTGAAAACTCCACAGTGATGTTTATTTGGCACTGTTTTAAATCCACCTTGTTGGAAAGGCTTTGCCTGTGTGCTTAGATTTCAGCACAGACACGATGAACTAACTCACTCCAAATGCTCCATTTGCACTTGCGTCAAAGGGTCAATGCCTAAAATCCACAGCTCTGTACAATTCCCCAGCACAAATGTGCCCAGCCACTCTCTAAGTCCCATGGGGCAAGCATTTTTCTCCTCATAGCAAGTAGTCAGACTGGGTGGGGCCACCAAAGGCAAGCATTTTTGGATTAGGATGGTCTTTTGTCTTTCTTCCTTCCCTCCTTCCCTTCCTTTGTTCCTTCCTTTCTTTCTAAATGGCTGGACAACCAGGCAGGTAGGACATGCAGAATCCAGGAAGCAATCGCTTTAGTAACAGTGTGCAGTAGTCACACCCTTGTTAGATTTGTGTTCCATTCTGACCTCTTTACTCCTAAAAGGCGATGCAATGAGAGCGACTGAGCAGAGCCTCAAGGAAGGAAGTAGAAAAAATTCCAGGGGTGGAAAATAGATGTTCCAAAGGCAGTTAAAGCAACTGCAGCATTCTCGCTGCAGGCAAATAAAGCATGAGAAAGGATTGGATCACAATCTCCTCTACACATTTCAAATGGTTTTATTCAGAGACTGCGAGGCGACCAGGTCTTCATTCTCAGAGGGGAACAAACAAGAGGAAATTTTATTTAAATCAGATCAGTAAATTTCGGTGGCAGGAAATGGGAAGCAAAGTTCCTGGTCTTCACATTACAAATCTGACGGAAGCCCATAGCTTTTGCAATTCTTCAAGAAGACATGAAGGAGGTTTGTGGGTCTGCACTTGATGGGAATCTGGAGGGGCTCTTCGCTGTGTTTATGATGCTTAAATCACAAACTGCACTGCTGCTTGAAGGCAAGACTGGAACACTTAGAACAATTAGATCTGTGTAATGGAAAACCAAACAGGATCCTCTCTGTTACCTGTTACCCCTGATGACTATACATGGTCAACAGTGCCAGGTAGGGCAAGTAGGCACACCTGTGGTCCACAGTTAGGTCACACAGACTAGATGCTGTAGCCAGCCAGACCCATAAGGCCAATGGCTCTGATAAGCGACAGCTGTCCTAGACAGTCCTTTACACAGCAGGGGCCTGGCAAGGGTGTCTTAATCCACTGAACATGGTGCTTTCAGTTGGGTTTCCGAGCCGGCGTGGGTGGACTAGAAAGTGATCAAGGCTTAGAGTCCAAAGTGTACTTTCAACTATGAGCTGGGCTCATAGCCCCTCTGAGACTCAACTTCCTCCCAACTGAGACAAGAGCAACATCATTTCCAGAGGACAGAAGTTGGCTGGGCATGTTGGGACAGCAGGACTCCGGAGGTAATTAAAAAAATTTTTTTTTATTTATTTGCAAGTAGATATAGAGAGACACACATAGAGAGAGAATGGGCACACCAGGGCCTTCAGCCCCTGCAAATGAACTCCAGGTGCACGTACCTCTTTGTGCATCTGGATTTATGTGAATATTGTAGAATATGCAAAAGCCAAGGTAGAACAATCAAATAGTTATAACCTTATTGTTTTGTGCACAATGATAACTGACCATAATGGGAATCCTAAACAGTTGTGTGGAAGAAAAAACACCATTGTACCCAGTGACCTTGCTTAGGCTTTGATGATAAACTAGTATTTGGATCTCCATTGTTTGCTGGCCTCCCTACAAGCCCCAGAAGTAAGAACTTGAGGAGAAGCTCCCACTGTACATTAATATTAATGTTAGTGTGATGGTCTGATCCAGGTGTCCCCCACAAATGAATGTGTTCTGAATGCTTGATCCTCAGCTGATGGCAGTTTTGGAAATGGAACCTTGTTAGAGGTGTGTTGTTGGGGGCGGGCTTATGGGGGCTATAGTCAGCTTCCCCTTACCAGTGTTTGGAACACTCCTGCTGCTGTTGTCCACCTGATGTTGGCCAGGAGATGATGTCCACCCTCTTCTCATGCAATTTTTCCCCCTGCCATCATGGAGCTCCCCCTCCAGTCTGTAAGCCAAAATTAATCCATTCCTCCCATCAGGCCACTTTTGGTCAGGTTCTTTTCTGAGCATCAACGAGAAAGCTGACTGCAACAGTTAGGGTCTCCTCAACACTTTCTCAAGCATATGCATAATTTTTGTTTTATTTGAACCAACAGATATGAAAGGTTCTCATGCCAAATTTCCCTTCTCTGCTAATATTCTAATATACTCATTTTCTTACACTCATAACTTATCTTGAGGTTTTCCAATTATCTAATGAGAAATGAGCCTGAAGTATGTCAGGAAATGAATAAATTCAGAAATGAACTACAGAATTTTCCTTGTTCATGCGGGAAGTAAAGAAGAAAAACATGAGGAATATGTTGAGGCTCCAAACTGGAGGACCATGTTCTACATGACAGGAGAGACAGGAAAAAAGCCAGGCTGGAGGGGAAAGCAGAGCATTTTGGGCGTGTGAAACTCAGGGCCTGAGTCTGATGCCAGGTGGAAGAATTAGTGACTGCACAGTTGGAAATGTGGAGGTGGTACCCAGGAATGAGGTCAGGGCTAGAAAAACAGCTCTGAGAATAGCCGTGCCTAACTGGTAGTTAAAACTATGGAATAGAAACATGCTTCAGGAAACACATGTAGAAAAAAGGAGGAGATAGGTCCACCCCTCACGCATCTCCTCTCTCATTTGCATGGAGAACTCTTCTTTATAGAATAAATCACTGATTTTTGCTTGGTCCCAATATCATTTCCCATGGAAACTTCTTATGAGTGATAAAATCACAAATAGGCAAATAAAATAAATAATAGATAAAATCCTCATCAAAAGAGTTCAGAGAATATTTTTTTTATCAACATGGGATTCTTCTGCGCTTTTAGCATACTTATGAGTACTGTTGTCCTTTAAGATCAGGTATTACATAGATACCTATGTAATACTTATTGAATCTGACTGGGGAGGAATAGCTCCTAAGATCTCTTCACTTTCCTGGTACACATGTGTCAGAATCGAGGTTCGAAGAACTCAACTGAGATATATAACTAAAAGACACCGTGGGTATCAGTCTCTGAGCTTTATCACATACTCCTGAAGGCATGCACCTGCTACCTTGGCTCTACTAGCTGTGAAGCTTGGGGTTTCTGACTCACTCTCTCTATTTTTGTATTTTCTATCTCTCTGGAATGATTTTACTTTATCACCAACATTAGAGGGAAAGACGCTGTTGTGGTTTGAATGTGACATGTCCCCCATAGGTGCTTGCATTTAAATACTCGGTCCCCAGGTAGTGGTGCTGTGTGGGAAGGTTGTGGAGCTTTGCTGGAGGAAGTGAGTCCTATTTACCTCTGTGTTCTGACTCTTGCTGAAATGTGATTAGATGGTCTGCCCTGCATTCCTCGTCATCATGGATGATATCCCTTCCAAACACAAGCCAAATAAACTCTTTCCTTTCTTGAGTTGCTTCTGGTCAGATGTTAGTAGACAGCAATGAGAAGGCAACTTATACAATGGTAAAAGGGCCGCGCTGGTTCCTAGGGCAGGAAGCTGATTTCAGATAAGACAAAAGAAGACCTCTAGCTCAGCCTGACATGTCACTGTGCTGGGATTTAAGGCCAGAATTTATTACTACTAGAGTATGTTCCTCTGAGTTATCTTCTGTCCTTATGTTTCTCTGTTCTACTTCTTGGCCTTGGTAGACAGGAACCAGAATATACTGGAGAATTAAAGCTTTCAGGTATTAGTTCCATAGCATTGTAGTCTTCCCTTATCTCCAAGAAGCAAAGTTGAATTTTAATTTATCTCTGAGGAATGTTGCTGTCCCTCTACAGCTTTCTAGTTGGAAACTTTCACACACAAAGACCCTGTGACATAGGTGGGAAAAAAAAAGTGTTTTTGGGCCTGAGGAGATGCCTCAGTGGGTAAGAGTGCTTGTTGCAAGGGCCTGAGACCACCTGAGTTTGGTTCCCTAGGACTCATATAAACAGCTGGGTTTGACACACATTTGTAAATCCAATCCTGTGGGGAGCAGAGACTGGAGAATCACTGGGGCTCATGAAGATGGCAGCTCTGCATTCAGAGATTCTGTCTCAAGGAACTATGAATGGGAGATGGTGGAAGGACATATGATGTTCTCCTCAGGCCTTCAATATGCACATCTGCCTTTACATATGCATATGCCATTGTTGCAGTCAGCCACAGGCCACTGGGATGAATCTTCAAACCAGGCACAGTTTATGGGAGGAAATGATTTATTCAAGCCACAGATCCAGGGGAAGTCCCATAAAAGTGAAAGAGGCTGGTCCTCTTTCACAGGTCCAAGCAGAGAGAAAAATCATCACCTATATCACACACACACAACAGCAAACAGGCAGGAGAGCCAAAGAGAATTTCTTCAAAAGGATGTTTAGTTCTAGCTTCTTTGAGCTTCTTTACATCCTGCCCCCTTCTGAGAGGCTGCCTTCCTGTAAACATCCTCAGAGACCTACCCAAGATCAAGTTGACAACAAAACCTAACTATCAGAGCCATACCATATACATTACTGATGCAAAAAAAAAAAAGTGTTCTGGACATTATGTTTTTCTTTTCTGCATACACTCAGAATACCAATGTGGGATTCATTAAAGACCCTATTACTTCTAAGGAGAAGTGGGCTAAGGATATAATATCATTGTATCACAAATGTTCATGAAGACTGGACATGGTGGTGCACACTTTTAATCTCAGCATTTGGGAGGCAGAGGTAGGAGGATCACTGTGAGTTCAAGGCCACCCTGAGACTACAGAGTGAATTCCAGGTCAGCCTGGGCTAGAGTGAGACCTTACCTGGAAAGACAAAACCAAACAACAAAAATGTTCAAAATGTGAAAACCTGGAATAGATTTGTCCTTATGGAATGTGGTGAAGGCAATGGAAATGACCTTCTTCAGTCTTATGAAAGAATGAACTGACTGAAGAGGCTAACTGGATGCCTGTGAGTAGACGTGTAATATTGATGGACCTCTAAGCAGGACTGTTTCATTTCTATTTTCCCTGTTGGATTGAGGATGGGGGCAGACAATCAGAAATAAAACCAAGACCCAAGCCAGATGAAAACATTGCAGAGGAGTATCTCATCGCAGAAAAAGGATCAAATCCTCTGGCTTCCAGACTACTTCTTAGGGCTTTTTCTAAGTCTTTAAAAATAAGGTTGTCACAAGGCTGTGAAGGATCTGAGAGGACTACAGGGAAGAGATGTGCCTGGAGATAAGAGAAAGGCAACCAATTATGTCAGTTCTCCAAAGAGATGAGAGTGGATCCTGCAAACTATGGAGGAGAGACTTGAGGCTAGTCTAGCGTTATATCCAGGGTAGGTCACTAAGAAAGGCTGAGTGCTGATGGGGAAAGCTGTGGTCCCTGGTGATCTATGTGGGTCCTCTTAGACACTAAGCTCTGTCATCCCTAATCCTTCCCCCAAGTATGCCCACCCCTCCAAGAAGAAGAAATGCTACAGGTATAGGATCCACTTGAACTTCAGACACCAACTAAATCTTTTATGGGCTTTGACTGGCCATAAACTACTGGGGCTAGTATAACTAAAAACAAGCACATTAAAAACGGTGAAAATACTCGCAAAACTAAAGAATTTTAATCCACAGACTCAACTGTTATCTGACTCTATGGCATGGCTGTTGGGGGAAGTAGAGGTGGTATTTAAGCCTGTCCGAATGAGGCAGGGCCATCAATCTTACACTGCAGTTCTTGAAAAGTCACAGGAATAGGGCTAGGGAGAGAGATGCCATGATGAGAGGCTCACAAAGCTGAAGTCTGGGGTGTTTACTCTAAGGACAGGCCTGTGGAGGGGTATGATGGGGGCTCGTATTTGAGAGGTGGAAATATGATGTCTTTCTTCTCTTAATCACATGTATCTGTATTTTAAAACTTATGCACAAATAACACATGTAACATGCAACACAATAAAAAGGTGTTTAGAAATATTGTACGAAGCAAATGTATGCATATGACTACATAAATTCCTGGGGAGGTGTTATCATCCAGGGGGAGGTTTACACTGGGGAATACTGAGGCTCAGCTGACCTAGGGGCACGTGAGATGCGGTCATAAAAGTAAAGGGTTTGACAGGGGAAATAAGAGAAAACAAGGGAAGGGAGGAGGGTTGACAGCTGCATTTTGGAGGCACTACCTGAATGAAGCAAGGGAAAAGATAATGGTACTCAAGAGGGTAAAAATTGGGGGCTGGAAAGATGGCTCAGTGGTTAAAGGCACTTGCTTGCAAAGCCCGATATGGACTGGGTTCAATTTCCTAGCACCCACGTAAGGTCACATATCACATATACAGAGTGGCACATGTGTCTAATGTTTGTTTGCAGTGGCAGTAGGTTCTGGCATAACCATTCTCTCTCATAAATAAATAAATAAATAAAATATTTTTAAAATTGGGTGCTGTGCTGGGGTACAGCTCAGTGGTAGAGTGTTTGCCTAGCATGTTCAAGGTTCTGGGTTCCATCCCCAGCACTGCAAAATAAAATAAAATAAAATAATAAAATAAAATAAACATATAAAACAACCAACACCTCACAAAACAAAACTTCAAATAATGAGAGATCCATGGAAGTCATCTTTTCTGTGTGCTGTAGGGATGAGAAGGAAGGAGAAATTGATTTTTTTTTTTTAGCCAGAAATCAGTTAATGGACTTAAGAGGTGGCTGTGATTTCAGCAAAGTGGTGACCAAAGCCAACGAGAGTCTCTCCAAAGTCTCGAAGAGGAAAAAAAATATTCATGCCAGAGTTCCCACTAATAGTGCTGCAATGAGTTCAGATGGAAAAGGAGGTGGGGCAAGTGTAGTTCATCAGAAAACAGCAACCTCAGAGGTAAGGTCCTGTAGAAAGACCTCAAGAGCCAATGCATAGTGCCTGGTTCTCTAACACTGTAGCATGCAAATAAACTCACAGGAATTAAGTGAGGAACTAAAAATAAAGGAAGATTTACATTCCTTGAAAAAAGCTACCTAGTAAATCCACCAGAAACATGTCATCCTAGACCCACTCATGGCACTCACTTCTCTGGGGCCATGGTTGAAGACATTCTTGGAGGCACTTCCTCCCATAATGCGAATCCAGACAACACTTAGAGAGGCGCTATGCCTCAAGCTCCCTCACGTCTCATGTTTCTGAGGCCTGATTTCTGGGGATTGATTCACATTTACAGGTTGGATGCTTAGCATTAGTCAGTAAGTCAAGCACTCCACAGAGTAAGAGGCTCTTGGAAGCCAATTTTCTATTCCCACTGGCAGAGTTCGTTCACAAAGGCCTCTCAGAGGAGAAAAGCAGATGGAGGCTTCCATGTGCAAATCTTCGCAGCCTGGCCTGGTGTAATCTAGAAATGAGATTTAAGAAGGAAGTTCAGGGGGCACCAATAGACACACTCATTTGTTGCAATCTGAAACAGGATTTGCTGTTCTGAAGGTTAAAGCCAAACACGCAGAACCCTAATGGGTCCTGATCACAACCATGCACTCACATCCGGGCAGGGATGCAGCTCAGTGGTGGAGTGCAAGGTCCCGGCTTTAATCCCCAGCACCACCATGATCACAAACATAAAAAAGATAAAAGAAAATCCGCACACACTACAATCACACCCTCGGAACCCAGATGGAGAAGTTCCCACTTCCTCGTGTGTGGCTGGAATCCCTGGGAGCCCTCTCCTGCAGCTGTGAGGCTGCAATCATGGGAACTGGCATGCTCATTTGGTTTCCACATGAACACGTCTTGGAAGCTAGGAAGGCTTTGAAGGGTATCTATTTTTGCCTCGAGGCCTGGTGGCCTTAAAGTTCACATGAACCTCCCAGATGCAAAGGATCTGAGCGGGATTCATCTGTGCTTAAGCATTCTCACCAAAGGGAAGTCCCGGCGTGTGGGGGCTTTCAAATTTACACTGTTTGTGTATTTATTTGGAGTTCAAATGGTTTCCACAGGTGCAATGAACTGAGAGATGACTTCTGATTCACATTCATGGAGAAACAAAACTCAGCTTATTTACTGAATATCAGTGCTTGCTGTACCTTGTCTACGGGACACATGCTTTGCCAAGAAGCTCTGAATCTTGCATCCTTCCACCTCCATAATTGCAATCATCTCGCAACTCACACTGCTGACATTTTATTGAAATCTTTACAAAATTTTAAAAAAATGTTTATTTATTAGAGAGAGAGAGAGAGAGAGAGAGAGAGAGAGAGAGAGAGAGAATGGGTGTGCCTTCTGCCACTGCAAACACTAACTCCAGAAGCATGCACCACTTTGTGCATCTGACTTTATGTGTGTACTGGGGATTTGAACCCGAACCATCAGACTTTGTAAGCAAGTGCCTTTTAACCACTGAGCCATCTTTCCAGCCCATCTTATTGAAATCTTCAAATGGTAAAAAGAATGAGTTTCTGTGACTTGGGTCAGAAGTCTCATTCAGTTGGGAAACCTGATAGCTAATAGGTTCTTTGTCTTGAAATTTGGTGGTAAGGGCACATTTTAGGATGGTTCTTAGAATTTCTTTTTTCCATAAAAGAGAATGAAATGGTCAAATGACCTAGACTAGTTCTGAGAGGTAGAATGGAGCTCTGCTCCTTAGATCCCAAGTATGTTTAGACACAGTGCAAATACCAGTGGTTACATGATTCTCAAACTAGAAGCAATTCAAGGAGGAGAATAAAGTCTATGCCACATTGATAGCATTAAGAATTAATACCCAACAACATAGAAGGTTGTAGAAAAACTAAATAAGTGGCCATAAGCAAAGCTCCTAAAATATCAAAATTACATAAGAACAAGGAAATGGAAGTTTGAATTCATTTGGAGCCTCTAAAATGCTTAATTTTCCATATAATCTATATTGAAGGAGGGATAAAGCATTTTAAAAAAGTATATAGTGTAGGATTTCTTGGAGAGGGGAGGATAATGTATGGAAAACAACAGGAATATACCTCTACTTGTTAATAGTAGTTGAGAAGGGGTTGAGATTAGAGATTTTTTTTTTCGTTTTTTGGTCTATTTGCATTTTCTACACAAAACACAACACAGATAAAATAGAAATTATGTGAGCATATTTTAAATACATTAAAATATTCCTATCCCAAATACTTGAGTTTTTGTGTTTAAAAAGGTATCCTTTTGTAGTTGGATTGGGGTATATATATTGCCAAACACCACCGGGTGGAAGAGTGCCTCTCTCCGGTTCATGTCTCCCAGGGCAGGGAGAACTCCCACGAAAGATGGTCATTGACATGAGCATGTTGGCTTGAGGAAGCCACACGGTGGGGAAGCAGAGGATGGGTGACAGGCATCCACTCCACAGGTCAATGCTATGGATATGGCCCACCCTGACCTTAGCCACGCACAATGAAAAGCCAGAGATGCAAAGTTCAGAGATGAAGACTGCAGATGGGCATGAAGTAATAGGGGTGGCTCTGGCCCCACTGTTGGTGCCTGATGCTGTGGCCTCTTCCAGAGACCCTGAGGCAGAAGGAGGCTCCACACATGGGCCCAGATGGTGTCTCTTGTTACAGCTCCTGCCTGATAGCACTGCCCTGCTAGGTGCCAACAATTTGGAGCCATTGTTTTAGAGACTCAACCAAGTGCCAAGTGTGGCTTCCGGCTGACCATCACCTATGGTCATCGTAGGTGCCCTTCAGAGCACCCCTGTCTCATGCAGGTGGCCAGGTGGGTATGTACAGAGCTCTCTTATCTAGCTCTGGGATGTTGACCACATTGGGGTATGCTTGCCCAGAGGGGCTCAGTGCTGTGGAACCTTCAGCTGTATTTGTTTGAGCCAGACATGTGACAGGGGTGGTTTTACCCCTGAATGGGGACTCCTACCAGCCAGGGAGCTGCCCATACTCAGAAGGCCACAAGCCTAACAAAGCTCAGAGGCTCACCTTTTGCTCAAGCTGGCCTTTTATATAGACTCTGTTAGAAAAGTACACACAATGAAATGAGATGAGAAATCATCAGTTTGAGGAAAGGAAGAACACACTTATGATGAAGAGGCTGGGCAGGAAGCTGGAGACAGTGCCTTTGGACTGAAGAATCTTAGGTGATCAATTATTCCTTTTGTTAAAAGGAAAAGAATTGTTTTTTTTTGTATGTACGTGTGTTGGGGGGTATGGTAGTTTGATTCTGTGACCTCCATAAACTTAATGTGTTCTGAATGCTTGATCCCCAGCTGATGGCAATTTTGAAATTGGCACCTTGTTGGAGGTGTGTTGTTGGGGGTGGGCTAATGGGGTTATAGCCAGCTTTCCTGTGCCAGTGTTTGGCAAACTCTCCTGCTGTTGTTGTCCCCCTGGTGTTGGCCAGGAGGTGATGTCCAGCATCTGTTCAGGCCATCATTTTGCCTGCCACCATGGAGCTTTCTCTTGAGTTTATAAATGAAAATAAACCCATTCATTCCTCCATAAACTGTTTTGGTCGGGTTCTTTGTTGCAGCAATGAGCAAGCTGACTGCATCAGAGGGATCACCACATGTGTATGGAGGCTCACACACCATTTACTTTTGTTGAGACAGGGTCTCTCATTGGCCTGCAGCTCACCAGTTAGGGCACAGGGGCTGGCCACAGCTATTACTCTCCCTCCCAGCTCTGGGATTACAAGTACCCACCAGCATGCCTGGCTGTTTTTTTTTTTTTTTTTTTTTAAGGTGGGTTCTGAGGCTGGAACTCGGGCCCTCATGCTTGTATGGTAAGCACTTAATTGAATGAGCCATCTCCCTAGCCCTTTGTTTTGTATTCTAAAAAAGAAAAAACAAAACACCTTCTAAGGAAGCAGGCAGTGTTTTTTATTCTTTACGCTCCAAGGAAACAAGTGTCTTCTCTTTGTATATGAGGAACCATTTGATTCCCTGACTAATTTGCCTGAAGTCACCAAGTGGGAACGAGAAGCAGATTTAGCTGGGTCTTCAGATGCACCAGCTCCTGCTCACCAGGGTCCGTTCTTTCTGTCAATCCATGCAGGGTACTCCCTTGCCTGGCCACATGGGAGCCGAGCCTCGGTTGAGAGTCAGATCTTTGACTTGGTACCTGTAACCTTGGTCTGGCTATTTGAACCTCAACAAGGCTCTGCTGTCCCTGTAAAACAGGACATACTGCCAGGGCTAGCACAGGGCTGAGAGGTAAGAGGCATGAGTGGAGGTCGAATCAGACACTTTACATGTTGCAGGGTGCGCTTCAGCTCTAAGACTAATTGTTCATCACTTTGACAAAGCAGGTGAAAGTGCGACACCACTGACAACCTCATTCTTTCTCAGCTCCTTTGCTCCCTTGGATAATTAGAGAGAACACTTGTCAAATACAGAAAGGCGAAATCACTAATGTGCCTTCAGAACCTATTGCAGATCATTAAACATTTACTAGAGGTGCACGATGCGGAGAAGGGATGAATGATATTTCTTTACAGAGATTCTTCAGCTTGGACATCTTATTAGCCAAAATGTTTCATTTCTGGGATGAAGAGACCATGGCCCAGGGAGGCCAGAGCTTTGGTCAGGTGCAAAGCTGTGCTGGAACTTTCCCTGTAGGGTTTTTTCTTCATCCTTCGGTTACCTTCTGCTCATTGTAAATGATTACTTCTTACCTACACCCAGGTTGTGTGTGTAAAGATGACTTTAAGAAGCCATCGTGTCATGAAGAACATCCCCTGGGAAGGTCAGGCCTGTCATCCCCTTTCAACTGAGTCACTATTTTTTTTTCTTCTGTCTGCACTGGGTTTCCACTTCATGCTGTGGTGACCACCCTCTCTTCGCTCCTGTGTAAAAATCCAGTCTAGCAGCCCCCCCTTCTATGTCATTTCAGTTACCTGAGGTCAATCATGGTCCAAAATATTACACAATAATTCAATGTCTTAAATAACTTCTATTGTTATAACAATTCGATTTTTGTTAATCATATTCTGTACTTAATTAATAAATTAAATTTTCTCATAGGTATGATGTATATATAGAGAAAAAACCCAGAACTTAGAGGGCTGGGTACTATCTTTGGCCTCTACTCCACTTCAGGAGTCTACCGGGACGCCTGGAATGTATCCCCATGGACAAAGAACATTGCTTTGGATAGTAATGTTGGACTGTGAATTTCCATTCAGACAATTACCAGGGACAAAAATAGTGAAATGAGAACAAATGGGAGTGACCCAAAAGGAAAGAGAGAGAGAGAAAATACATCCAGAGAGACCACTTACTTTGGAGCCAACGTGTGGAGAGACAGTCAGGGGACATGGAAGTCCCCTGGCTTATGTCCTACATTGCCGAGGGGAAATGTGTGCTGGAAATTTAGGTATGCCCTAAATTACTAAATAGATGTCATGGCTGCAAATGCTAGGCAGAGCCAAACCACCAGTCTGAAGCAAATCTGTTTCAAATGTTGGGGGGCAGCTATACTGAGCAAAACCATTCTGTGTGTGCTGAGGCTTCAGCCCTCAAAGCCATTTGAAATATTTAGCATAAAAACTGACTCAAATTAAACCCATGTGACCTTAAGTGCACCAGTAATACCATACTTCTATTCATCAAATGAGGACTTCCAAGACCTCTCTCCCAGCTCGTTAAGCACTTGCTTTATGCTGAGTACTGAGCTAGGCGCTGGGATCAGGCGAGACACTAGAGTGCCTGGGGCTCACAATCTGGGGAGATGGGCAGGCAGGTCAGTGAGGAGGTCCTGAAGGCCTTGACAATGCTGGAGCCAGAAGAACTGCTCAGGGAGCCCTGGAAATAGCCAAGGACTCCTCAGGTTCAGGGGGAAGTATCTGCATGTATGAAGACCCCAGTGTGTGTGAGAGCTGAGCTGGGCAAGGTCCTGTGTAGAGGGCAGAGGGGGAGGGGAGATTGGAGTGAGAGTATGGGGTCAGTGGGGAGGACCTTGTACAGCATTCGTCTTTTTTTTCCCAAATGTTATTCTTGCTATGAGTGGAAACTGCTGGAACCAGACAGAGCTCTTGCTAAAGTTTAGACACATGTTGCTGCTGACCAGAAGTGTGATGGATAATTGTCAGCGCTGTATTCCAGGTGGAATTTGAAGTCCAAATCGATAGGATGCGTGTTGGGATAGATTGTACTCTGAGGGTGGTGTCTCCATATTTAACCATGTTTGTTGTATTTCAGGTCCATGTGCAACTTTCTTTTCCTGTGCAACTTTTGTTGGTAGTGTTATCCTCAGGATAAGGGTAGCTACTTGCCCAGACTCCATTAAAACCACTGACAAGGGGCTGGAGAGATTGCTCAGTGGTTAGGGTGCTTGCTTGCAAAACATGACAGTCTGCGTTCGATTCCCCAGTGCCCATGGTAAAGCCAGATGCACAAAGTGGTGCATGCATCTGGAGTTTGTTTGCAGTGGCTGGAGGCCTTGGCATGCCCATTCTCTGTCTCTCTTTTATCTCTCTCCACTTGCAAATAAATTAAAAAAAAAACAAAACCTCAGGCCACCCACAAGCCTGCAAAGGTGACCACAATGTCATGAGCTTTCTTTCCAAGCAACAATACCAGTCACATGCAATCTTTATGAAGGGCTCAGAGCTTGCTCTGGAAGGGCTTTGAGGGGATATAAGGATGAGAGTTGATTCTTGCTACAAATCAGCTCCAGCCTATTAGGGGAGAAAGAGAAACCCAATTATGCTGTGGCGTGAAAGCGAAGCCACAGCACAGAGAAGGCAGATCTGGGACCCTGACACATGGAGGGAGTCCATATACAGGTGTCTGGCTCGATGGGACTGGAGAGGCAGGGAAGACACCTAAGGAAGAAGTGATGTTTAAGTTGAATTTATAGGAGACGTTAGAAAGTGTGCTTCACAGACCAAGAAGGAAGTGTGCGGTTTGAAAGGGAAAGTGAGCTAGAAAACTCAAGGAGCAGGGACGGGTTAGTCCTGGGAGATGCTACAGTTCTGCCAGGATAAGAGGAGACAGAAGAGCCCGGCAGATGGGAGTTGAAGGCAGGAGGCTGAGGAGTTCATGGTCAGTTCGGGATACCTGATACCCTGTCTCAAAACAAACAAAATAAGTAAAAGAAAGTAGAAATAGGCTTGACAAAGAAGACTGAAGAGTCTAGTCCTGAGGCTGGGGAGATGACTCAGCAGTTAAAGGCATTTGCTTGCAAAGCCTGACAGCCTGGATTTCATTCCTCAGCACCCACGTAAAGTCAGATGCACAAAGTGGCACATGAGTCTGGAGTTTGTTTGCAGTGGTAGGTTACTCTGGCATGCCCATACCTACTCTTTTTCTGTCTGCCTCTCTCTCTCTGTCTCTCTCTAATAAATGAATAAAAAATTTTAGAGTCTAGCCCTGATTTATAAAAAGACATCATGACAGGTTAAGCAGGAAAGTGATACGGCCCCTGTGCTTTCATCAGTCTTAGGGAAATGTCCTTTCTCCTGAAATCCCGTTGGCTCTCATGTGTCATTATTTGCTTTCCTCATCACTGTGACCAAATGCGTTGCTTTCAGAGGCCATGCGACACTCTAAATGAAGTGTATGAAAGACGCAGCTGGTTGTTGACACAGTTTGTGACTATTGATAAGAGAAGGAACAGAACAGGAGAGGGAGAAAGGTGTTGGTCAATGACCCTATGCTTTGGGTTTAAGCAGTATTATGGTTTAAATGTGTCCCCCACAGGCCGTGGAGTTGAGCGTGTGTTGCTGTTTGTGGAGGCTAAAGAGTTAACCTTCATGGTTCTTTCCACTTCTGGTTCTGGGCTGTGCCCTTGCTTCATGGTCTGCCAAAATGCGAACAAGCGGCTTACATGCTCCTGCAGCCACAGCCTCCATGCCTCCTCACCAAGACGGACAGCCCCTCAAAAACTGTGAGCCCCAATAAGTCTTTTCTCCTTTAAGTTGTTTCTGCCAGGGATTTGATCACAACAGGAAAAGAGCCAATATAAGCAGTTACTCACACTTAGAATAGAATTGGGAGAACAGGAGACAGGACACCATTTGGGAAAGGAAAATTCCTTTACTTCCAGACATTTGAAAGACAGAGGAGTGTTGCAGGGCATCTGACTTATTCATACCTTATCTTGTTCCAGAAAGGATTTAAAGTGAGATTAGATAAATGCACACAAGATAAAATTGAAAGTAAATATATGTGGAAAATAAAACTAGAAAGATCAGAGGAAGCTAGGAATTAAGTTAATGCAAAAAACATGTGCCGCGAAGCCGTCACATTCACTAGAAACAGGTCACAAGCACCACACCAGGATCGGCTGACACAAGTCAGGGTCCCAAATGGAAAAAATGAAAAATCCCTGACTCTCACTCAGCAGCCTTTCCCTGTGGTATACATGAGGGAAGACCTCTAAGGCACTTTAAAAAGCAGAGATTTTGTCCTAAATGAACAAATACTTCCTCATGACTCTTCAGTGACTATGCCAGCCCACTACTCAGAGCTGGCTCTTGCAATCTTCTCCAGTGGAGGCTCCTAGCATAGATTTGGGGATTTTCAGATGGATGTGAGGCTTGCAAATCTTCCCTGCGACATCTCTTTCAACATAGCCTTTCAGAAACATCAGGGACAGCAAGTTCAGTTACCTTGCCTAGCACTAGCTCTATGTGCCAAGCCAGAGCCTGGCAAAGTTGGCTCAGCTTCAGAGTGTGGGGCAGTGGAACAAGCAAATCTGAGGGCAGAGTTCAATGATGCCACATGGTGAGAGGTGTGGAGAAAGCTGGTTTGGGTTTCTGTATCTGGACAACATCTGATAAGTAGTCAATGGAGGTGCATGATTGATCTACTTTTTTAGTCTGGAAACTAGAAGCTGGAAATCGTTGTCAGCAGGGCTGCCATTCTCTGAGCATCTGGGGAAGCATTCTTCCTTACCTGTCCTGGCTTTCGAGTGTTGACGTCCATTAACTTGGGTCAGCTTAGCCCTAATCTCTTCCTGCATTTTCCCTTGGCCATCTTTCCTCTGTCTTTATCTCTACATGGCTATCTTCCTACCACTCACTGTATTTAGGACACATCTTAATCTAGTCTGGATTCACCTAGTTCCTCAAAGATCCTCTTTCCTGAACATATCACTGGGTCAGGGCCACAGTTCAAACCATCACAGCATGTAAGAGGGTTTTATGGGTCATAGGTTACCTCTGCCCACACCTCCCTGGCTGAAATTTGGCCATGTAGCCATATGCTAAATTCACAGAAGACTGAGAAGAGTGGTCCCTGTGTCCGGGAGGAAGAAGGAAAGCAGTGGGAAAGACTCACCGTACAGTATGGTAAGAAAGAAGAAGCATGTATCACATACAGGGTCATGGAAGGGACCGATAGAATGGAGCCTGTTGCGAGAGAAGTGGAGCTAGAGACTAAGGGCTTGGAGGGCGTGGTGGTTTGAATCAGATGTCCCCCATAAATTCATGTGTTTTGAATGCTTGGTCTCCAGCTGGTGGCAATTTTGGAGGTGGAGCCCTGCTGGAGGAGCTGTGTTCCTAGGGGTGGGCTTTTGGTGTTACAGCCAATTCTGCCTTGCCAGAGCGCAGCTCATTCTTTGGCTGCTGATTGCCACCTGCTGTAGCAAGGGCATAATGCCCACCCTCTTCTCATGCCCTGCTTTCCCCTGGCATCCTGAAGCTTCCTCTCAAGTCTGTAAGCCAAAATAAACCCTTTCCTCCCATCAGCTGCTTTTGGTCAGGTGTTTTGTCCCAACAATGCAACAGGAGGAGAACCCTAGATATGACAGGCCAGCTAGAGTAGGGTATAAGAGCGAGGGGTTGTTTGTGTAAGAACTCTGGGCATGTTTGCAGGAAAAGGAGAAGCAGATGAAGGTACATGGGGTAGAGATGTTGAGCAGACTGTTTTAGAGGTGGGCCCAATAACACTCGTGGAAAAAATCGGCATATCTCTGAAACTATGGAATACTAAATGTTAAAGGAAAAGAGAGCTGGGGTTCATCTGGCTACTTAGGCCTGTTGTCTGATTTTTTTTTTTTAGGCCCACCTTGGGATGTATTTTGTACATCTCATTGTACATGTTTATGTAGCCATGTACTCACATGATACATAGATATGTTAGGAAAACCCAGGGGTATAATTTCCCCATTCCAAGTTCTGCTGGACATCTGCAGTGTAGTGAGCCTGAAAGTTCCTGTAGAATTGTTGGCTGAGCCTGAAGACAGCCTGCTGGCAATGTAGCAAAACAGTAATTAACACCTGGCTTAATTACACCTCTCTGACAAAAGAAATGGCCTTGCAGAGGGTAATGTCTGGTGCTTCCTGGTGTGACACCATCATCTCTGAGAGTCTCTGACCATTAGACTCTAGCTTCTGGGAAAATGGCATCAGGAAAAGTAAGGGACACCCTGCAGCCTTCAAAGCAGAGTCATGATGGCTGTGACCAGCCAAGGTGCCCTGTCACAGCATCCTGTGTATTTGAGCAGCAGGAAACGCTTCCATTATATTTATCCAACATAAGCTTTCTCTCATCCTGATTTTATGGATAAAGAAGGTTCAAAGTTATTGGGTATTGTGTTCAAGGTTACACACAGGGCACTACAAATGGCAGAGGCCAGGGCCTAAATCTACTTGCCTGTGACCAGAATTTACAGCCTGCACTACTCAAGTGTTCTTCTGTTTCACACACTGGACCACTTGCTGTAAGATTTCGTTTAAATAAAGGGCCCGAGAAATGTGTAATACAGTTTAGTCATTTTTCAAAATGATGACCTATTCACCCTGAGAACTGGAATCGTCCATTTAGAAAAGGGACCATGTGCCCTGAAGTATTGACAGCAATTACCACCTGTCTATTCAGAGTCACAGAGAACACAGTGAGAGAGGCAGAGAAGTGAAACACAGAAACAAAACGAAGAACCAGCTATCTAAAAACTTTGGCCCAGGAAAGCAAGAATACAGGAATGAAGAAGAAATAGAGATGAAGAGCTGAAAAATTAATTGCATCAATCCAATTCCTGCAGACAGACCTACTGGCCCAGGGCAGGACAGGGCCCAACTCTGAAGCTTCTGTTCTGCTGGAAATGCCTCTGAAGGGAAGAGTAAGGGCCCAGGAACAGAGGGGCAAAACAGAGGGTCAGGGTCCACTTTGGGACAAGCAGCATGGCCGTGGATTTCTTTTTCAGTCCAGCTCCCCAGAAAGCACTGACCTTGACTTCACAGCTAATACAAAGGAAGGAAATAAAGAAAACAACCTTGTGATTGTCAAATGCCTGAGAGCCTTGTGGGTGGGTGGGGTGTGTGTGTGGAGGGCTTTGCTGAAATGACTTGTTTCTGTGTTACTTAGAGACAAACACTGCCTGCCAAAACACTAGGTTCAATAAAAGAAATCACAAAACTGAAGAGCTGGAAAGAATATCACTGGCTGCCCAGTGTGTCTCAAAGCCACTAAATTATCACTGTGAACTGTCTGGAGACTCATTCAGACACTCGTGCCCGCACACATGGTCTTATGTAGTGGGGTGACTTGAATTCAGCATGCTGCCCAGATCCAAGATGGTATGAATTGAGTTCCAGGGTCCAGCGCTACTATTTGGTAGCAATATTAGCTGAGATGAGTTATATTCCACACTAGAGTCTCAAAGCAGCTGAGGATGCAGCCTGTAGGTTCAGAACATGCACACTTACATGAACCCTGAAGTTCCTGCAGCCTTTTCATTTCAAACCATATACACTGGGATGCAAAATTTATTTTACTTTGCACCATATTTTATTGTAAAGTAAGATATAATAAAGTGGCCAACTTTATTATTTGTAATACTAGCAACAGAAGAAATGACATGCTGATTATCATTATTAGTGACTGTGATTTATTAACTGCTTAGCATACTGCAGAGAGGTGTAATACAATTACCATGTAATAGTCAATGATTTTGTATGAGCTACATCCTTTTTCTATTTCATTAATTATTAGTCATCTTTACTTTCAGAGCAGCGCCTCACACATAGTAGGCGTGCAAATGGGTTCTGAATGGAATCAATTCATGAAGTCATACATGGCCTTGGCTCCCCTTCCACCACCATCTCAACCTGCTCCGTTTCTCTCAGGTCATTGACTCAAAAAGGTCCATTCCTGCTGAAGGCCACTTGTTTGATCTTCCAGAGGCTTTCCCCTATAGGCCTGCTTGGATGGTGCCTCATTTCCTTCAGACTTCTCAATTACTCCCTCTTGCGCGATGCCTTCCATCCCTGCCCCGGGTGACGCTGTCACCCACACCTGACTACTGAGTCTCTTGTCTTATTTTTTTTAATATTTTATTTATTAATTTTCAAGCGGGGAGAGAGAGAGAGAGAGAGAGAGAGAGAGAGAGAGAGAGAGAGAGAGAGAGAGAGAGAGAGAGAGAGAGAGAGAGAGAGAGAGAGAGAGAGAGAGAGAAACCACCACGGCTACCACCTTGTGGATCTGGTTTATGTGGGTACTGGGGAATTGAACCTGGGGCTTTAGGCACTGGAGGCAAGTGTCTTAACCGCTGAGCCATCTCTCCAGCCCTCTCTTGTCTTATTTTCCCCTTTAGAACCATCACTATCCAACATATCCAGCATTTTCCTCCTATGCCTTCTGTGTTTTCATTCTAGGCTCTGCTGTGCCTATGAAAAGCACTGGGCACAAGGCAGTTATGTATCTGGTAGATAAATGAAAGAATGAACCATTTTTCCTGGGCTTTATGCATAGTATATCTGACTTTCATGGCAATCCTAAAGGGTAGGAAACCTTTTGCTGCTATCTTCCATCTGCTGTGGCAAAGGTTATATTCAGCTTCTACCCATGTCATCTTTCCCCTGGCATCAGGAAGCTTCCCTTGAGTCCGTGAGCCAAAGTAACTCCTTTCTCCCATCAACTGCTTTTGGTTGGGTGCTTTGTCCCAGCAACTTGAAGGTAACTGCAGCACTGTCCCTCACCAGCTCACATCATCTTCCCTTCCCCCTTTTGCTACTAACACCCAACCTGCACTTGCTTCTAGGGAATTTGGGGTCTTGCTCATGCTCAAGGAAGGACAAAGTTGAAGGTTAAATGCCCCTGGTGGGCAGATTGCTTCCTGGAGTAAGCTAACCATCTGAAAACCACACACTACAACCAGGATGGGCAGATTAGAAAATATCAAAACCCTGTCATGAAACCCAAGGGACCATCATGTACCATTTCTTACTGAGGGCAACTTATAAAAATAAGAATTGTCCCACCATAAGTAATTGTGCCACAGAATGATCCCAAATGCTAAGAAACTTTCAAGCAATATTTGCAATCCCAAATGGCATCACAGAATAATACAGAAAAGGGTCTGAGATGGTTCGAATGAAATGTGCCCATAGCCAAGAAAAGGTAACTGCTACAAGGTCCCCCTGCAGGACCCTGTTATTATGGATTCTGACCCATGAAGCAATCTGCACGCAGTGGACTGTCACCGCTAGTCCTAAGGACAATGAACAATTACAGACATGCTTGAGTGCTTCCCTTTAACCCAAAGCAGCCTCCTTTCTTTAAAGCCAGTGCCGTGTCTGTCTCCAGAAACACCTGCCCTTGCCCATCACTGCTCGGGTATGCGTGTCTGCATCCTGGCTGGCTGTCAGTGCAGGGTGAAGGGACCCTGTCTGCCTCATCATGCAGCTCCTTAGCAGATGCTGGCTCACTGCAGGCACATATATGTTTGTTGAATCTTGCTCCCATCAGCACTTTACTTGGATCTGCATGTAAGGGTTCTTAGTGCACTGACAAAGAATTGTACAGGTTTAACACAAATACACGTTAGATAGAGCCATATACATATAATATATATATATTATACATACATATGTATATTATATATATATTTAAAATTTTATTTTATATATAACAGGTTATACCCTTTTATAGCCTTGTACCAAATCCTGTTACCCTGGGGCCTTCTTTGGTGGTGTTATGATATTCACTGAGGGGCATGAAGTCTTGTGGGGTATTCTTCCCCACTCAGTTTGAGCCATATTTTTAAATGATCTTTTCCTAGGAGCTAATCCCAGTTCTATCAATGATCACATCGAACAGAAGAAATGAGCTACTTTTTTTAAAACAATCCCCAGAATTTTAGTTTAGTTTGAGAGTAGATAAAAGTCAATTATTAAGCTGAGCTGGTGTGTCCTTTAACCATCTCTAGAAGTTAACTAAAACCAACTTGCTTAAGAGAACACGCGTTGTTACAGCATCACTATAGCCACACCCTACTTGGCTAGAATCACCGTTGGAATGAGTATTGCTTTCTATGAACTTGCTCTAAAGGCAAACATTTGGCTGGCTGTTTACTAGGAAGCTTTTTCAATAATCATACGTGTTCTTCTCAAAGATGAACTCTTCTGATATATGGCAACCATCATCACCCACTGTTACTGAGCCAGTCACCCAGTGCCCTGACCCCTCTCTTCACCTAACCCTCACCAGGGAAGTGGCCACTGCCATCACCTCTGTTTACAACTGCCATACTGGAAACACTAGACTGGCCCAAGGTCTTACACAATGACAAGTGACAGAGCCATGATTCAACCCAGGATACCCTAGTCCAGAGTCCCTGCTCTGAATACCCCCTCATTACTGCACTGTCACCTCTGCCCAGGCTCTCAGAGAGCAACCTTCAAGTTTTCCCTCCACCTGACAAATACTCAAAGGTGTCTTTAAATCTGCAAGAGCTATCTTCCCACCTGGTTGAAACCTCTGATATTCTGAGCCATTTAAAGGATCCCATTTATTTATACAGGTGGAACTGTGATGCATAGAGAGGGACTCCATGGGTCAAATGCGATTAATAATAGTCCTCTCCCAAAGGGCTGAGGTGAGGATTAGTGAGAACATCTATTAAACCCTTAACAACTGGAAGCAAGGGCTGGAGAGATGGCTCAGCAGTGAAGACACTTTCCTGCAAAGCCTAATGACCTGAGTTCGAGTCCCCAGATGCATAATGGTGTGTGCACCTGGAGTTCGTTGCAGTGGCCTGGAGGCCCTGTTGGGCCTATTGTCTGTCTCTCTCTTTCTCTCTTCTCTCTCTCTCTCTCTGCTTGGAAATAAGTGAAAATACTTAAAAAGAAACTGGAAACAAAGCAGAACAATGAAAGTCCTAAACAATAAAAGTGTAAATTTCTCAAAAAAATCAAAATTTGCTCAAATACCTTTATTTGCACAGGGCTCTGTGTCCATCTCAAATGCTGACCACAGTGAATTCACTGTCTTCTATTTTTCTAAGCCATTGATGACCTATGTCCCTCATGCTGGTTTTCTCTCTTCTTGTCACTAGATGACCTTTATGGTAATGCATGGCCAAGTTTCACCTGTTTAGGTTCAGCCCACCTTCTCAGGTACCGAGGTCTCTTTGATTCTTATCAGTTCATCTTCTTTGGTTTCACAAAACCCTCAAAGTATACCATTTGGCTCTGACCATTTTATTCTTGGTGTGGTTTGGAATGAGTCAAAAATGAAGCCTTGGGATCTTCTACTGGAATGTTCCCATCCTCACTCCGATCACTGTTCTACCCTCTCCTGGGGTCAGGGCAGGAAAGGTTAGAGACCTGACCACAGTAACTTCATGCCAGCACTGCCAGGAGCAAACACTCCATGTCTACAGCTATCCCAGCTCAGCTTCTCAGCGGCCTGAGAGAGAAGTAAAGCTGCTCAAGTGGACTCGGTTGGGATGGGCAAGCAGAGCCAGCGCTGACATCCCTCAGGGGCCGAACAAGAGGAGATCCCAAGTCCACCAAGGGCCTGTCGCCTCACTCTAGATGCAGGCAGTGTGGCTCACGAGGGAGGGATGGGGCTCAGATCCACCCAGCAGTAAGTAGAAGCTGTGCAGGAACTGAGCCATCCAAGAATTTTCACATTGGTTCCCACTATTCAGATAACAGAATCCATTTTCCAGAGTACCAGGCTGGCAAGAAGGGACCCCAGCCACGCATGGAGGTGTGGGCTGGCCCTTCCACTTCAGCAGCAGTGCCATGAGGCAGACGAGGCTGTGGGCACTGCCTGGCTGAGCCTCATCTGATGTCTCAGGCCAAGAAAAGCTGCCATTCCCAAGCCCTAAGGACGTGTGAGCTCCCTTCTGGCCTTCACAGTTACCGAGGATTATTTTATTTCTTTCTGAGACATGGTCTTGCTATGTAGCTAAAGCTGGCCTTGAACTCATGGTCCTGCCGAAGCCTCCCAAGAGCTACCAAAACCCTGCTTCTTAACCTTGAGCATGAAGCCAAATCAGGTGGAAGACTCCCTACAATAATTGCTGGCTTCCCCCACTAAACTAGGCTTCCTGTAATAGGTCAGGACAGAGATGGAGGATGTGTTCTTCTAAACACATTCCCAGGTGATTTACTGGTTTGGGGACCACAGGGTGGGGCCTATGGATTTAAACAGGGGTGTCAAGGAGAGGCCTAAATAAATATCCATGGGGAGAAGACAGAAGGAAGGAAAGAAAAAAGGGAGGGAGGGAGAATAAATATGAATATCTCTTGGAGTCCTCATGTGGACTGTGAGGGGTGTGATGGGAAAGCCGAGGTTGCTTTGAGGACTCACCAAGTCTATGGCTCTGCACATCTGTGCGATCACTTGATAGTGTATTTTCTCTCCCCTAACTCCTTCCATAGGAGTGTGGGCAGAGCTAAAAAGATGGGGCTGGAGGGAAAAAGGCAGAAACATATTTAACTGTCATCGTGGAGAATGGTGCTTAGACTTGGTTACTTTGAGTGCTGTTTTTCAGATATATGTCAAAGAAAATGAGAGGTAGAGAGAAGTGAATATAGTCCAAGGAAGAAGAGCAAATATATTTTGAACTCAGAGGAAGGTTTCTATCAAAAAGACATCTCATAAGCAGGTGTGGACGGATGAACCATTTGTACCTTCGTGAAGAAGCCATTCTGGCCCTTGGTGAAATAATCCATGAATTGGATTATTTTAAATTTTTGTGATGTGAACAATTTTTCAGGGTCCCTAGGGTTGGGGGCAGTTACGTAATGTTTCATTATCTTTTTATCAGCAATGGGGGGAAGCCTGAGAGAGATGATAACCACAGATGTGTAATTGGTTTTGAATTTTGAAATGGAAGTCTTGTTTAATATCTAGCTTCTATCCTCAAGGAAGTTCAGACGCTGTAGGAACTCACCCTGACCTCACATAGAAAGCTTTCACTTAAATGGGGCCAGTGTGGAAAGCTAAACCTGAGCGGAAGAGAAAGGAATGAAAACCATTTCAGCTAGATTCCAGGGCTGCGGTTTCACAGTCTGTGAAGACAAAGCTTGGCTCACTCTAGTACTGAGCTCATTAGTGGATACACTCAACCTCCTCGCCTTTCCAGGAGAATTTCAAACAAGTGAAGATAACCTTGACTCCTCTGGAGTCTTGAGTCTGGGAGATACTGGTTATCATAAACCAAAGTAAGTGGAGGTCTCGCTTTGTGGAGGAAATCTTTTTATACAGCCACACAGAAGGTGGTTTAGGCGGCTTTCAGCAGACTCGTCAAAATAAAAAACACACCTCTTTTCTCTTTTATTTATTTATTTTTGCCATTTTCAAATACAATTTGTTTTTGCTTATTCCTGTCCCCCTTGGCTCCCTCTTTCTGTATTTTAAAATCACCTTAAGGTTAAAATTATTTTAAATCATCTTAAAAGTCTGGGACCCTTGGAAGGCCAGCCAGCCCTCACTTTGAGAAAATGTCTCTTTCTACAGAATAAGGGAACCAGCTGGGTCACTTAGCTTCTTTGCTTGAGGATTGCAATGCTTTTAAAGTGGACATGATGCTGCCTGACTGCCAGCAATCCCAACACTCAGGAGGCAGAGATACACAGTGGTCAGGAGCCCAACACCAGCCTGGGCTTAAATGAGCCTCTACTGAAAACAAAAAGCCCAATAATAATGATGATGATGATGATGAGACCATCTTTATTATTTTATTTTATTTTTTTCTTATCACACACATTTATTCTAGATTGGAGTCAGTTCAAAGGATTTGGGAAAGAGATAGGGGAAACAGCCCAAAACCACGTCCAGCCACCCGTGTGGGGAGAGCACTTGGGAGAGGTTTTTACAAAACCTATGCTGTTCAGCCAACAAGCAGGAAAAGGAAAGACCGTGAGAAGGAAAGGTTCATGTGAAAGAGAAATCCATCAGGCTGTGGTGAGGGGCCCTTTTGCTAGACCATGTGAGGGAAGAAGAGGCAGAATTATCTGTTCAATGAGTATTTCCTGCCCCAGGTGGGCAGAGAGACAGGTGGTTGGTTCATACCTGACCTATTGGTTTTAGTGCCTAGGTTTGAGCTCTAGACGCCTCCCACTCAAGGGGAGGGCATCTATGGAGCTTGTCTGAAACAGTCACAGAGACACAGAAAGGAGGGATGGGACCCAGTAATATTGAAACAAAGCAGGGCACTCGATGTGGAGGCTCATACCCACTGTCTGGGATGAGGAGTGTGGTGGGGAGGGCTGGGCAGCCCCACCTCCCAGCCTTCTTGTATGCAGTGCACATGACATCTCCCTTGGGCTGGCTGTGGCTTTCCTAGGCACACGTTTCTGGAGTGGATGAGACCATCTTTAAATGCAACTACTTATACTCTATAATTGATTGTAGGTAAACCTTGAGATAACATTAATTACAAAGTTTCCCATTATTTTATGTATAAGCAAAAAGAGGGAAATATGTTACTAGAAACTCTCACTCATGTTAAAATAAGAAAAAAAACAACCTTCCTGCCAGTCTTGTATGGACAGGTACAGCCCAGGCACTGTGACCTGGTTCTTAGACTTCCAGTCCTGGGGGCATGGCAGCCCTGATCCTTAGCATAAGGGGACTTGAGGAAAATCACTTCACATTCCTGTGCCCTCATGCATTTGTCACAAATTGTACCTATCTGCTATTAATAATGCTAAGTTCTTGGGCTGGAGAGATGGCTCAGCGGTTAAGGCAATTGCCTCCAGTGTCTAAGGCCCCAGGTTCAATTCCTCAGGACCCACATATGCCAGACCCACAAGGTGGTGGCCCTGGTTCTCCCTCCCTCCCTCTGTCTCTCTCTGTTTCTCTCTCTCTCTCTCTCTCTCTCTCTCTCTCTGCTTGAAAATGAATAAATAAAATTTAAAAAATAATGCTAAGTTCTCACCGTATTATTGCAAGGATTAAATATGAGCTTGTTCCTGTATTGAGTGTGTGCCCAGCACAGAGCAACAGTATCATTTCCATGGTTACGATAGTTCTTAACGGAAGGGAATTAAGCAGTTAACAAGTCTTCAATGCCTTCCTTTAACCTGAATGAGTTCACCTTGTCTCAGTGGCCAAACCTTTAGACATTGTTTGAAATAAGTGGTGATGGTATTGCTTTCCAGTGCCTTCATTGTCTGGAAACAAGATGAAGTCTCCTCCTAAGATGGGGTCAAAGTGCCTTCTTGAGAGAGGAAGAACTCACAGCCCCAGGGAGCTGATGACTCAGACGCAATGGATGGTAGTTTGCATATTGCTGTGCATGACATTTGCATGTTCCTGGTTCATTTTTGCTTAAAGTGAGAATCCGCCCACTATCTGCTTCTTCGCTGGTCCCTTCAGATTCCTAGGTGTTGAGTTGGCTGCCTTTCCCGGGGAGAAATAAGCAACTAGTAAGCATCACACAGTCAAAGCCTGTGCTCAGAGGAGAACAGAAGAGTGGGCTAGGCCACTGTGGCTCGTCACCCACCCCACAGAGGACCATCTCACCCAGAGGACGGCACTTCTTGGCCCCTCAGCATACATCTGCCTGAGGGAAAATCAGATGCTACACAGATGCTACACAGGCTTAAAAAATAGTCTGAGACCACCAGTAGCTTCCCAGCCAACCCAGGGAAAAGCTTCTCTTTTCCTAAGTGGGAATAATCACGGGGGAGGAAACATATAACAAAGATTTATCTTCACTCTCAAAATTGTCAAGATTTAAAGTAAACACATGACAGCTACTATCAATCAACAACAACAAAAAAGCTCTAATGATGACGGACATACATTTCCACAGAGAGGAAGAGCTTACTTAAGTCGTTCTTTCATGGGCGTAACATCTTTATAAACTCAAATGCCCATAATATATCATCTATATATAAACTAGGCAATGATCCTATGAGACGATGTCGAGTATCTAGTGCTTATATGACAACTACGAATAACTTCTTAGTAAGTGAGCATCCTAGAAATGATCCTTTGGGTAGAAGGTTTAAATACCAATTCCTATTGTTCTTGGGAATTCTCTGAGAACTGTGACTCCTATGAGGACAGCAAACCCAACCAATTAGTCATAAAACCCCAAATTGGTATCTGGAAAGTGAGACCTGTATATTACAAATATAACTAAGCTTACTGGGTTTTAGAAGCAGTGTTTTATCTTAGGATAATTTTTAATCTGTGATTTATAGCTTTATTATGGAAAAGGTTTTTTTGTTAGGCTTTTAAAGTTATTAGAAAAAAATGTAAAACATCATACCTTTATGAGCATATAGAAAAAAAAAACCCTGACCCTTTAATAAATTAAAAGTTCAAAAACTGGCTCTAGGAACTATTTGTCATAAAGATTAACCATTATAATTTCCAAAAGTGTTACTTCCATAGGCTCACCCTTAGCATTCCAGAGATTTTCAATGTTGTCTAGTCCAATGCCACCATCTTTATGAGGAAAAGAAGGCCTGGCCTGAAAATGGAGCAAATTTAGCAGATGAACCCTGGACTGGCAGGTTCTTGGGCTGGCTAGGTCAGGAGCTTGGGTCTTTGAAGGAAAGACTGTATTTAAAAACATGGAAGAGGCATTGAAAGATAATGTACCCAAGGGTATTCTGGGCACAGAAGCGGAGTTACCTCGAGTGTCTAACACCATCTGGAGAGAGTTGCTTTCCCTGGAGGAGTGGAGTGGGTGGGTCTGCCTGGGGCTTGGGGTGCTGGGGCTCAGTCCCTTCCTTAGGCCTTACCTGGGGTCCAGAAGCAAGCTCACTTTACAGGGGAACTACACCTGAAGGCAAGAGGTGG
The DNA here is from genome assembly GCA_004024765.1 of Zapus hudsonius. Classification (NCBI taxonomy): domain Eukaryota; kingdom Metazoa; phylum Chordata; class Mammalia; order Rodentia; family Dipodidae; genus Zapus; species Zapus hudsonius. The sequence goes on along the minus strand of PVHP010000398.1, from coordinate 10,856 downwards.
ATGCGAGTGTGGCCTCAATCATTCTTCAGGCTTGCTGGATGAGAACATACAGGAGTCGCCTCCTTCACTGCCTGTCTTCTCCCAATGAGCTGGTCTTCAAGAACTGGACAAGGGGCCACACTCTGCACCCCCCCTAGATATTTACAAGCTCTTGATGTCTGTGTACAAGCTGTTAAGCTCTTGGGTATGAAGGGTAGGAGGACACAGCAGATGTGCTGGCTGCCTTCGATGTGCTCTGTACTGAGGATGCACGTTGGTCTTGTCTCTTGTCAGGCAGGCTCACCTCCATCAGTGGAGTCCCAGTGTTCAACCAATGGGACTCCTGGTGGTTCCTGCAGGCCTAGGGTGGTCAGCTCCTTCCTAGCTATTGTAGTCGGCTCGCTTTCACTTCCTCGGCCACTGCTGACTCACTTCACTGGATACTGGGGAATAGGAGCTATGGAATAACACAGTATCTTAAACACACTTCCATTTACTGGCAAAATTTTACACTGAAACCTGAGTTATTGTACATGTAAAATATGAAATCCCGCAGAGAGTGGTGGGATGAGCAAGAGACCTATAACCACAGCCAATCAGTCAACCCAGGATAAGCCAGACAGACACCAACGATTTTCAACACATCCTAAAGCAGAAGTACAGAGGCACCTAAAACCTCAACAATAAAACAGCCTTAATACCCACCATGACTCAGGGAACTGAGCAGAAGAGGGGGCTGAAAGATTGTAAGAGCTATGGTGGAGAATATCCAGAGACATGCCACCCTCAGCAACAACACACAAAGGGGGTGGAACCAGGTTGACCCCTAGGCTATCCATAACCCCCTACCCCAAGGAATGACCCAGGCTGCCCACGGAGGAGGATACCCAGCTGATTGGGGACAGGGAAGAGGGAAATTGGGGAATTGGGGACATCAACACATTATTCGCTCATTCAGTGTATCTAATTATGGATAACAAAGATATAATTTTAATAAACGAAAATCTACATTTTTTTTAAAATAATTTTTTTTGGGGGGTTTTTCGAGGTAGGGTCTCACTTTATCTCAGGCTGACCTGGAATTCACTATGTAGTCTCAGGCTGACCTTGAACTCACAGCGATCCTCCTACCTCTACCTCCCGAGTGCTGGGATTAAAGATGTGCACCAACACATCCGGCTTTAAATAAATGGAATTTTTAAAAGCATCTGTCTTCAACTCTCATAAACCGCTGCTCTGGCACAGAAAGACCAGTGCTGCCAGGATGCCTTCTGAGGAGGAAAGGAATCTGCCCAGGCCTAGGTCTCTCTTGGGAAATGGAAGGAAAGTTGGGGTGAATTTCTTGATAGCCTCAAGGTGGGGACAGTCTTCCAGAGACAGTTGTGACAGAGATGGGCAAGCGGGTGGGGACCAGGCCTGAAGAAGGGCTGAGCAGGAGGTCTGATCAGGGCCTTGAGGCCTCACAGAGCAAGAGTCCCCAGAGGGCAGCCACTGCTGGGAAATCACTCATCCCTGCTCAGAGCCCTGTGCTATTGTTGCTTCCAGAACAGTCAGTGTTTAGGGATAGGTCCTGCAGCACAGATAACTATTCTGCTACTAAAGAGACAGAGAAATGTGGAGTGTCTATAAGAACAATCCCACACCACTACTGAAGAGGTACTGTTAGCGAAGAAGCATTTTTTCTTTAAAATGCTCAAGTTTATCTTCTTTCCTGGCAGTGCTGGACAAAGTAAGGGTTCATTGCTTGGCCAAAAATCCCTTTGCTGGAATTGATGAGAAACTTCTGGGCTCCGGGGAGGAGAATGCAGTCACTGTGGGGGAAGTGTTACAGGGGGAGTCTGCCAGGTCTCCCTCCAAACACCCACTTGATTTAAATCCCCTTCCTCCTCCCCCTCACCACTCCTAAAGCCAAACACCATTGAAGAGCACTGGTGTGGACTGGCGGTATACGTGAGCTGTTACTATGAACAAGTCAGACTGCCTTTAGCTTTTAACAGCAGCCCGACTGTCCTTCCATACATTTAGATTAGGATGTAAGAGACTTGAACTTCTCAATATCTAATCCCAAGATGAAGGATTTTATTTCTAGTCACTTAACTTTTTTTTTCTGTTTTTTTTTTTCAAGGTAGGGTCTCGCTCTAGCCCAGGCTGACCTGGAATTCACTATGTAGTCTCAGGCTGGCCTCGAACTCATGCTGATCCTCCTACCTCTGCCTCCTGAGTGCTGGAATTAAAGGCCTGAGCCACAAAAACCCAACTGTTGTTTAACTTTTAAAAAATTAAATGTGCTACTGTCTGAACCAATCACAGGGTGGTCATATTTCCCCTGGGTAATCTTAGATCAACCTCTCCCCCGCCCCATTCATTGAGGGATTTTTGGTATTCGCCATGGGATCATGAATGTGTCCCATTCAACCTTTCAAGAGAAGGTAAAAGTTATCAGAAATCATTAGATATGAGTAAAAACCAGGCAGGGAACTTGCTTGCTTACCTGCTGTCCCCGGCATTGGCCACATAGAGCTTCCCCAAGAGGCAAACTACAACGAGGGCTGTGCAGCCACCAGATATATTATATGAACTCCTCTCTCGTTCTATCTGAAGGTCCTGGGGAAGAGAAGAGAGTTAGTGTGGGCTGTGCAGAACTTGAATCCAAGGATTTCTGAGCCTCACTTTCTGAGACAGTTCTGTGGAGTATTAGCTTCCAGAAGGGACAGAAAACCCCTCAGTACCTGCTGGCCTGTCACCTAAGGAGATCTCTGGAGAGGACACAACACAGAGCAAGCACAAACTGCAAACCAGAGACAGAAACAAAGAACAGACAGACACATCAGGCAAATACGAGAACAAAATGTAGGTTGCGTTAAAATATCATTTATTGGAAATGTAGTCTGTATGGACTGCCTGAGCTTCCAGGTAGAACAGAGGAAAGTCCTAGGAATTCCATGTACTTAAACATGAGATGTGTTTTAAAAAGTCTCAAATAGCTTCTTTTATGGCTAGATGAGAGGTGACTTAAAGAACTGTCTTCTGTTCAGCGCAGGAAGGAGCCAACCCATGACTTATAAATCAAATATGTACGCTTCTGAACTCTGATCCGACTTTTCCTCCCTCACAGCCACTAGTTCACAAAGAGGACACATTCCTATTGTGTTGTGACAGCCAACATTGGATTTTCTTTACATGTGTGCTAAGCGCTGTGCCAGCGGAATGCTGTCACCTCTTCAGGATCACCAACATCCACCTTGTTCAGATGCAGAGACATGGGTAGACTGGCCCTATCTACCTGGCTAGAGAAAGGATTCCAACACACTTTTTCTCCAAACCCTATGCTACCTGTCACCTCATGAGGCGCCCTCAAGAAAATTAAGAACAGACCAAGAGTTCTGTTGACAGTCATACATCAAGACAGATGCTTCTGGGGGATTCTATGTTAGTGACAGAAGCAAGACTTCAGTGTCCCCAGGAACAAACACACTGGGAGCCTGGCTAAAAGTTGTCTGTCTACTCCTATTGGGGCAGAGTGAGGGGAGGAATGTTGGGGAGGATTAAACTAGCCAGCCTGGGAGTTAGGTGGCGCCTAGCAGGTCACGTGACTCCTTGACAAAAGGCAGCCATCTTTCTTGATCATTTTAGACTCTTAACATCTACAACGTCTACACAGCCAGGTGAATGGCAGCTTAATAAATGCCTGTTAAATGGACACGGAAAGAAACACAAATGTCTGGGTTCCCTAAACTATCTCCTCCCTTACCTCTACTTTAATTTGGGAAATGGATTCCCCAATTCCAAAGCTTCCCAAAGTTTATCAGGCAAAAGCTCACTTGAGTGCTGATAAGGTTGGAATCTTTGCTGAGCAAATGCAATGAGTGTGCATGAAGGGGTGGCTGCTGGGAGCCTCGGCCAGCCTGGTGGGAGGCTCCAGGGTTCAAGGGTGGGGGCGTGGGTGTCAGGCACAGAGGACTACCACAAGGAAGAGAGAGAGGAGCAAGGAAGCATCCAGACATCAGAATTTTGGAAATTTCCAGGATATGAAATAGAACCAACAACTCTTTTGGTGGGTGGTTTGTCATATTTTTACATTTAAATAACTCATAAAGATGGTATTATGGTACTTGAACATTTCACATATAATAAAGTCCATAAAATGATATTGCCAAGTTCACATCCAAATTTGCTGTGTTTGTATTATAGTAGAAGGAACCACTCTGGCTACAGAAATTATCCTTTCACAGCTACAATCAATATTTGTTTGAATATCTAAAGTCTGACTGAAAGGTGATTTTTATTAAAAATGCTTTAAGCATCCACAAGCTTACAAGCCGTGCGTGGGCTGGAATGTGGACGATGTTTGACAGGCTTAAGGGACCTGTTAGTGCAATCCAAAGGGGAAAACCTACAGCACGGAAAGTCCATGTGCAAGAGCTTTCCAAAGCAAAGAATTCCCCCGAGGCTCCAGCGATCAACTTCAGTCTGTGCTGTAGGTGGGGTGTGAGTTAACATGGTTTCTCATGCAAAATGTCTGATTTGAAAGTCATTTAATCCTGGGGAGCATGAAGACGTAGCAGTGTTCAATGGGAAATTGCACCACGTGAAGAATTCCGGGTTCCCTTCAGTATCAGGGGTGCACCTGACGCAGGTGCTCACTCCCACCCTATTAGAGAACGGTGTGGCTCCATTGGTTTCTAAGTCATATCATTCCTCCTTTTCTTTCTACACCTCAAGTCCCTTCAGTAAGAAATGCTGTTTAATAGTATTTCTCACGGAGTGCACTAAAATCTAACTCCTTCAATCCCAGACACTGCATATTCTGCCCTCCCTCTGCATTGCGTGGAAATATACACGCATGTTCACAGGTTCATTCCTCGTGCTCTCGGCTAGTCTAGTGACCAGGATGTGAAGGATGAGTCTTTGCAGAATCCATCCCTCTGAAGAATTCACTGACATTAAAACACACTCTTCCATTTCGTCTAAAACTGTGTGCAACTAGAACAGATTCTAAAAATAAGTACTTCTCTCCCCTCCTCCCTAGAAGCTGAAATAGCACATTTATTTTTTCCTACATACACCACCTACTCCTCTTTAGAAGAAATTTCACAAAGTCTTCGTACTGAAGGGAACGTTGGAGGACCATCTGGGCGGTTCTTTCACTACCAGATTAAGCATGATAAATGAAGTCAACAAAGATATATTTACCTCCGAGTTAACTGTTTTTCTCCTCAAACCCTCAATCTTTCTAATTAGCTTAAAGTTTTTACACTTTAGGTAAAAAATAAAAATAAAAGACTATTTTTTAAGCCTTCAAGTTTTAGGTATAGTTTTTACAAACCCATGTGATTATAAGCGAAATGTTTACTGCTCCATGTTAAACACAGCTCATGGACTATTTCTCCATTTTCACTGTTGGTGAATTCCGTGGCATATGTCTAGAGGAAGTTATGAGCAAAACATATTCACAAATGATCATTCTTTTCAAGTGTGGTCTAAGGGATCATTTTAATGACTCCTGAGACCCACAGCTCCACAGGATGACTGACTTATCTGTTAACTCAAGCCAGTGTCCTGAGATCTGAGGATCGATGAACCTGCTTAAATATTATGCTGAAGTTAGGCTCATGTCTGAATCCAAGAAGAAACCCATTTTTTTAAGACTTGAGATTTTGCTCTGCTTTTTGCTGCGGGACTGGGAGAGAGAAGATACAAGCACAGGGGTGCAAAGACACCCATTCAAAAGGATTGCCCAAGAAGGGTTGCCCTTGGGTTGGCCAGTCTCAGAGCTGCTGCAACCCCAGGGTCAGTCTGGCTTTCCTACCAGTTCCCGGATGCACAAGGCAAAGCAGGATCAGTCGGCAGAAGAAAGGGCTTGTGCACCTGACAGCTCCCCTCACCAAGTTCGAACATGGTTGTGAGCGCACTGCTAATAGTGTCAGTCACAAATAATAAGATTCTGCATGGTTTTAGTATCCAGGTCTCATCCTGCATCCTGTTTTATTCTGAGAACAAGGCCATCTGCCAGCCAGGCAATGAGTTGAGTAAAAAATAAAAAAAATAAAAATAAAAAGCACTGCCTAATACTGCCACTTGCTGGATGCTATGGAATTACATGCTCAGTCCTTTCTAAAGGAACTTCCTGTTCTGACAAAAAGACAAAACTCAGATTTATTTAAATAAAAAAAAACAACAACTAAGTTCCCAATTCATCATCACTATGCTAATTAACATGGCAGGATTTATAAACTAGGAATACGATCTTTCTTTCATAACAGTGTTACTGTTCCTATGGCTTTTACCACCAAAGCCAAGTGGTATGGTTTTTCCAACCACTTACCTACCACTAACAGGAAGATGTATGATAGTTTCACAAGTGAAAAGGTTGCCATTGCATCTTCCTTCTAAAAAAAAAAAAAACCCAGGCTTCTAGAATATTCTTCTCTGTGACACAGAATTTATATCCACACTGAAAAGCATGTAAGTTGTGGATCCTGAGAGTCCCCTAGCTATGTCCAGAACTGGAGTCCTAGCTGAGATGGAGGCCCAAAGACTAACTTCTGATGACTTCGTTCTGATTTCCCAGGAGAACATACACCCCAGAGATGAGACTGACTCCCCCCATGAGTTGGAAGAACTGTGCATTCAACCATTCCTTTTGGAGCGTGAGGAAGGTCATGGGACTTGAAACTACGATTCCGGACAATTCTCTTATTCACGTCTATCATCCTGGGCCAAGAAACAACCTAAATGTAACAGGTGCCAAAACATCACTGAGCAAAGCCCTGTTACAAAGCATTATTGGCAAGTGGGGTTGAACTCAAGAAGTTGAATTTGGCTGCACTTGGCATTTAAAAAGAAAAGTCCCCAAACTTTGCTTTGAGACAGGGATACTCCAAAACTTAATATTGAGAGATGAAGGGAAGAAAAAATATTTTGTGAGCTGGTAAATGGCCTTTCAGGCTATTTTGAAAATCCATGATATAATTATTTTGCTGTCAGTTCTGAAGCTCAATTCAAGTGATGAGGGTTGTTTTCCATAGTAGAAACAGAAAGAATTGTTTCTTGGAAGGAAGATCTGAGAAACAACAAGGGGACTGTAGGGCCTGTGACAGGGGGCACCGCACCGTAAGCAGTACAGGCCAGTGGTCAGAAGTTACCTTTCCCTCAAGCCCCACACTGGACAGGCGACCGGAGGGTCACAGATGACAGATGACATTCCAGAGAAGCTTAACATCACCCCCTGTTCAAAGCAGGCATTTTCTCTCTTCTGTTAGGTTATACTTTGTGGACAGTATGTTCCCTAGAAATAGGTACTGCCTATTCTGGCTTGGAGGGTTGGAACATCTTTTTTTTTTTTTAAATTAATTTATTGGCAGAGAGAGTGAGGGGGGGAAGGGCACACCATGACCTCTTGCCACTGCAAATGAACTCCAAATGCATGGGCTATTTTGTGTATCTGGCTTTATGTGGGCACTGGGGAACTGAACCCAGGCTGTCAAGGCTTTGCAAGCAAGCACTGTTAATCGCTGAGCCATCTCTCCAGCACCCTTTTCCGATCATCTTTAACAGGTAGTCCCTTTTGGACTGCCATCCTCACTTCATGACCTCCTTTAATGCCATTCAGAATATCAAAAGAAGCGTTACGTATATTCATATCATGTGTAAGTACAAATGCCTCAGATATAAGACCTACCTTTTACTCATATCTTTGGTGGTATCTAAAAGAACACTAATTACAAAACTGAGCTTTATTAATACTAGTGATTGAGAAAAGCATTGCACTGAAGATCCAGGACTGACTCCACCCTGTTGAATTCCTGCAAAGCAAACCCAATGAGGGGCGAGAGAGCTGCTCCTGTTAAAGGATTCTGTAAGTGGCACTCTTTTGGGGGGGGGGGTAGCTGGAGAGATGGCACCTGTGATGCCAAGTGGGGGCTTAAGGGCTGGTTCCCAGGAACCTCACTTCTCGGGCTCAAGAGTGAGAGAAAGCATGAGGGCATGAGGATCTTAGTAGATAATGAATGTTCCTATTTTAGATCAGTATCACAGACCCTGTCACATCTAAGGAACACCTAGAAGCAGGCACTAGCCAGAAAGTGTCATCTGCCCAGTGTGTGTGTAAGAGGGGGGCAGAGAATGAGAGGGGGCATGTTCTGGAATGCCCTGGGAATTCCAAAGCTGCTCCTCTCGGGAAGAGCTGCAGAAGAGCCATCAAATCAGGTCACAACATAAGGACACTGGCCGCAAGTGCCATTAACAATGACAACAAAGGTCCCTCAGAAACATAAATGTGCGAGGAGGAGGAACGAAGTTTTTTTTGTGAGCTGGGGATGGCATTCCAGGCCATTATTTTGGAAGCATGTGGTAGAATTTCTGTGCTGGCAGTTCTAGAATTTACTCTAAGGAATCAATGCCTACATCTTGCAGTCTTGGGGGTAGGCTTATTCAGTCCTTGATGAAGCAAGACAAAACAAGAGTACCTTTGTGATTAAAGTAAACACAACTTATTCTCAATCAGTGATGCTCTGCAGAAGGAGAGGGAACAGTATTCATAGATTCTCTGTCTCCGGGAAGCATGGCGCACGGTCACCCTGCACCCCAGGGAGCAAAGGGCTGGTGTCACCTCTCACCTAATGAGGTCCACCATACTGTGTAATGTCCAGGAAGGTTGTAGGCCTGTGAGGGCAGAGAAAGCAGTTGGGGGAAAAGTCTGAAGAGGAAGCAGGGAGTGGGTTCAAAGGAAACACATGGATGAGACATGGTCTAAAGCTGAAAGCTCACAGAGGTTGAGCATTGTAATCTGACGAAGACAAGCAGCTTCTTAAAATCATAAAACCTATTGTATAAAATTACTTTCAGATTACATAAAGTGTACATAAATGAATTTCATATTTAGACTTGGGTTCTATCCTTAGGATACTTTATTATATGTGTGTGGTCAAGGGTTTTCTTTTAAAAAATGAAAAAGTTTATTTATTTATTCATTTATTTACTTATGGGAGATATGGGAGATAGATAGATAAACACCAGGACCTCTTGCTGATGCAAATGATCTCCAGATGCATGTGCCACTTTGTACATCTGGCTTTCTGTGGGTACTGGGGTACTGAACACAGGCCAGTAGGCTTTGCAAGGAAGCACCTTTAACTACCGAGGCATCTTCCCAGCCCTCAAGTGTTTTAAAGTCTGGAAAGCAAACAAACCAGTAAAAACCAGAAATGAAAGTGAACCCAGAACACTCTGGGTCCCGGGCACATTCAGTCTGTAGGTAGGTCTTACACGGCTGTGTTCTGGCCTATCTCTGGCTCACACAGTGTCTTACCTCACAACAGATGAAGGTCTGGTGCTCTGACCCATCTCGGTTTCCCACCTACATTTTGCTTGCCCAATACCCACCTTTTTCTACTGTATTCAATGCTCTATTCTCATACAAGTCTGTCTATAGTTGTTTATCAACAATTTTTATTGATTTAATAAACTATATAAAACTGAAAAAAATCGCACTGACCACTGTTTCCAAGCCAAATTTCAGATAATGGACTGCCTAAGGCTAGAAAAAAAAACCATGAGCCTGGCTCCTTGTTATTTATCTGAATGAACTTCACCTTGGTTCCATGGTTGCTACAACTCAGCCATGAATGGGTAGATACAAGCAACCTCAGATCCACGTGGAGACCTGAATCAAAATCTGACACCGCCCTCTCGTGGTCAAAATCGAGAATGCAGCAGCTCCAAGTACAAAAGGAAGGAAACGCACATCCATCCCTGCTGCCCTCACTGTCCAAGTCCAGTGTGTAAACCTGACCTTTCCTCTCACTGCAGGGAGAGCCCACTGCCAGATCCTCGCCTCAGTCAGCCATCACTGTGGGCACCAGCCGTGTCTAGAAATGCCTTTCACCATCAGAGCTTCTGAGCCGGCCAGAGGGACAAAGCGGGTTCCCCCCACCCCACCACGTTCACTGGCATGATTCACTGTTTTCCTCTTACTCGCACCCAGCGTGATGCCTTGAGGTCTTGGAAGGAGCAAGGCGAGCATTTCCTTCCGAGATGCTTCCCTGGGCTCCAAGGCTCGCCCACTCCCACCCCTCGCCTTCCTGGGGTCCCCAGGAGCATCCTTTAGGACCTCTATCTACAGGCAGGCTGCTGTTCTGGGGGGAAAAAAATCTTTGGAGCCCAACTAGTGTCAGTCAGGAGCAGCTCAGAGGTGAGGAGGTCACCCTTCCAGCCAGGGTCCCAGCCTTCCAGCAGGATGGCAACCACCCAGGAACCAGGCCAGAAGGAGGACACCTGATACCCGTCTCCACTGGGCTCTGTCCTGGACAGTGTGAACCAATGGCCTGGCCTCAGAGCCTCTTTCCGTCCCCACACCTGGCCTGGTGCAGCCAGCCGTGGGCCTCGACGCGCAGGGCACCTGCCTGCGGGGGGCACCTACCATCTCCTTGAAGGCGCTCTCCAGGGCCCCGACCACCAGGCCCTCGTGGGGGATCTTCTTCTCGGTGAAGAAGCGCGTGGGCGGCGTGCCGGGGGAGCCGGGGGCGCCCACGCCTCCGCGCAGCGAGGCGGCCCTCGTGAGCGCGCGCCCGGGCCCCGGGGCGCCCTCGGCCTCCTCGCCCAGGCAGGTGGGCGGGAGCACGGCCGAGTTCTTCAGGATGTCCACCAGGTCCTGCAGCTGCTGCGTGACGTGCTGCTGCAGCAGGCGCGACGCCACCACGGCCGCCCCCGAGCCCGCGTGGCCGTCGAACAGAGCCCAGTAGTGGCAGGCCACGCCCTCGGCCTCCTGCGGAGAGAGGAGCACAGGGCTGCGGTCGGTCAGGGGCCCCAGAGGGTCACCGTGGTCCCTGAGACGCCCAGGGCTACCTGATCCCTGCCGCACCCACTAGGCTCCCGTG